>CABHPP010146679.1:40478-71375 GCA_902168425.1 Peromyscus attwateri | reverse complement strand
TGAGTCATATTATATGTGCCAGGACAGCTGTTGAGAGCCACTCCTGAGAGCTGTTGAGGGGCCAAGGTCTCTTTCATAAGAATGTTTATGTGGGAAAATCCTCTTATATGACTGGAAAGAGGCAAGTTGAACAGAAATCCATGGATTAGGGATCAGGCAGATGTGGGGCAGATCAGGCAGAGAATCCTTGCTCTAAAACCTAGGCTCTTCCATTTGTGGAGCACAGGATAATGAGCACACTAGGATCCATTGCTTAGGTGCAATGGATGATGTGTATGGAAGAGGATACTTGTTGATATTTTCCATGCTTACTTCTAAATGCTTTTACCAGCAATTCAGAGCACACTGACATCTCTATGGGTTGAGCTGGGAAAACAGAACTATTCTCTGTATTTTGGTGGAGGAGAAAAGGAGCTTCTGTTCTTTTGTGATGTATCCCAGATGTTCACTTTTAGATGGCATTTGTCAGGGTGAATGTCATGGACATTTGTAAAGCAGACAATGTTTGCACTGACTTTAGTTAAAAGAGAACTTAACTAGAATACTGGCAAGCAGAAGAATTCAGGGTTGTTTTTGTCCATGTCAGAGTTGAATAGATGGGTACCCTGAGTCCCTAAGTCTTGAGACATTCGATGAGGAAACAAGTTCCAGGCAGTACTTAGATCTTGTGAAAATTGAATCCATAATGAACTATTAACTCTTCTTTTTGTATTTAAATGCCACTTATACATCCTGTTTAGGATGATTTTGAGGAAGTCTTTCCTGAGTTGCCATTTATAGACTAATACAAACAAAAATGAAGAGTTAGAAAAGTGGAAGGAATCAGAGAGTATAAGGAAGGCAAAGAGCTGGCTACCGCGAAGGCAAGCCATGGGCCAAGGTGTTGTGGTATAATGAGGTCAGAAACCTCCAGAGTTCTGATGGAGAGCAGAAAGCACAGGAGATGCTCATGGGAATGTGACTGGAGGTGTGGGGAGCAGCTGGACTGTGCAGACCTTGCAGATTATGTGTAAAAGTTTGGGGTCAACCAGCAAGAGTGTTTAAGAGCCAGAATATATTAAACATTTTAAATAAATATATGGGAAGGATGGACTCTTACCTATAGTATATATAACGTTTGTAAACAGACAGTAGGTCTAGAAATGAGTAGACAGTTGGGGTTTGAGCCTAGTCTTTAACGGCTGAGCCATCTTTCCAGCCCTATTTATATTTTGTCAGGATGGCCTGTCAGCTGGTATGAGTGGGGAATTAAGCTCACCTATTACTATTGGGCGGAGCTTGATCTGTGATTCCACATCTAGTGGGTTTTTGTTTAATGAAATTGGATGTTTTGTGTTCAGGACATGTGTGTTTAGATTGAAATATTCTTTTTATGGGTTTTCCCCTTAATCAATATAAAATGTCTTTCTTTATCTTTTTCTCACTAGTTTTGGATTGAAGTTTATTTTGTCAGACATTAGAACAATTATACCTGGTTGTTTTGTAGGTTCCTTTTGACTGGAATACATTTCCCATCCTTTACCCCTAAAGTAGTTTCTGTCTTTTGTGGTAGGTTTGTTTCTGCAAGGCAGAAAACAGATGATTCCTGCTTTTTGAGTCAGTCTACTAGTCTGTGCCTTTTGATTGGGGGAATTTATAACATTCAGAGTTATTATTGAAAGATATGTATTGATTCCTGCCATTAGATTGTCTTTCAAAATTGTTACTTTTTTACAGGTCCTGACACTAAACTAATGCAGAACAGTGGCAAGACAAAGTTTAAAAGAACAAGCATTGACAGACTGATGAATACCCTAGTCCTATGGGTAAGTTTCTGACAGGTTGATGAGTACTTTTCTGCTGTAGATGAGTCATTAAGAGTTTGACAAGTATTCTAGTAGTATGGGTGAGTCAACAACAGGTTGAGACATATTCTAGTACTCTGGGTGAGTAACTGGCAGGTTGAGTAGTAATCTAGTACTCTAGGCGAGTCACTGACAAGTTGACAAGTACTCTAGTACAATTGGTGAGTCACTGACAGGTTGATGTGCATATTCTAGTGCTATGGGTGAGTCACTGACAGGTTGATGAGTACTCTAGTAGTCTGGGTGAGTCAACAACAGGTTGAGACATGTTCTAATAGTCTGGGTGAGTCAATGTCAGGTTAAGGCATATTCTAGTACTCTGGATGAGTAACTGACAGGTTGAGTAGTACTCTAGTGCTCTGGATGAGTAGCTGGCAGGTTGAGTAGTACTTTAGTGCTCTGGATGAGTAGCTGGCAGGTTGAGTAGTACTCTAATGCTCTGGGTGAGTAGCTGGCAGGTTGAGTAGTGCTCTAGTGCTCTGGGTGAGTAGCTGGCAGGTTGAGTAGTACTCTAGTGCTCTGGGCGAGTCACTGACACGTTGACACATGCTCTGGTGCTGAGGGTGAGTCACTGGCAAGTTGATGAATACTCTGCTGGTATGGATGCATCGCTGTGATTGAATCAGGCAATTCCACTAGTCACTGCTATAGTAATATATTTAATTTGCTTTTCTGAGAATTCATTCAGAAGTCTGAACTCTTTCTGAAACTGGCATGTGGATATTTTATATTTAGGACTCAGTTTACTCACTTTTATTTCATAGATCAAAATAAATTATCAGCCAGTGGTAGGATTTAATGTGAGAAGTAGCCTATTTTAATACAAGGTCTTTGTCTTTAAGGATTTGTGTTTGGACAGCTAAATCATTTTTGAGATAAGATCTCATCTTTGTTCAAGTCCTCTCTACATAGCTGTAGATAATGGTGGCCTCACAGGTATGTGATCTGTGCAGCTACAAATGGCTCTATTCTCGTAAAAGCCAGGTGTGTGGTTTATTGATTTACTGTTGCTATGTGTTTTTGTTTTTCACTGGACCTTGCCAGCTTTGGAGCTGACTTTCCTTCGGAAGCCTCTGGTGTCTAAACCATAGCTGTCCTTCCTCATGGAAGCACCTAGATGTCATTAGTTCATAATTATCTTTCCTTGGTGAGGCTTGGGTTTTCTCTTCTCAGTTTTTGAAATGAGAGGGGAAATGTGTAGTAACCACTACTTATTTACTTCAAACAAGTATATCTTCTTATATTCCATTCCTTTACCAGCTGAATTTGTTTTAATCTCATACTGTTGATCTAATTGTTTTCTGACTTGTGTCATATGGATTTGTCAACTTGTAAGATATCTAGTTTGAAAACTACTGTGACTTTGAAATATGAGGACAGCAACATTGAAGCACGTCTCCTAGTACCTCATCACAGACTTTCCAGGAGTCTTAAAGAATCTGAGCTCAAATGCACTTGCCTAATTGATATATAATGTAATAGATTGACTCTAAATAGGAGAAGAAGGAAGTGACTAATATTGATAAGACCATGCTTTGCTTTACATATCATCTGCAGACTGGACTCCTTCTAGCTACACTTAACCCCTTGGCATAGGGTTCCTGGAATGGAGGTGATATCCTCACAAGGAATCTAATCCACTCCAAGAATTTCCAATTTAAATGGCCCTAACCCACTCCCAGGGTTTGCATGAGAATTGTCTACTTATCTGTCTGCTATCTATCTATCTATCTATCTATCTATCTATCTATCTATCTAATTATCTATCTTTCTATCTACTTATTATCTATCATCTACCTACTGTCTCCTATTATCTACCTACCTATCATCTATTATCTTTTCTATCTATCTATCTATCTATCTATCTATCTATCTATCTATCTATCTATTATCTATCACAGAGTAAAGTCACTGGCTCAGAGGCTGGCACTGTCCTCTATTTCTGTGGTAGGAAATAGGATGATTTGCTCGGGACATAAAAACCAAATCCATTCTTAAATTAGGGCATTTAATGCCAAACATCATTAATTTTAATGGTTTAAAGTGTTCCATCCAATTAATTTATAGTACCAACTATTAAAAGGAGAAGATACTGTGATACAGATACCAAATTGGTAGGGTATAGGTGATACACAATTTAATTTTTCTCTCATACCTAGCTTTTCTAATATATTTTCAGTAAGGATTTCTTCAATTTTGTCTTCATATGCTCCTATTTTATTCACGAGAAAGAAGAAAACAATTCTAGACCTCAGGAATAGTCTTTCTTGGAGAAAAATTGGACACATGGCTACTTTGTAGGCCCATTTCTACCTTGACAGTGATGAGTGTGAGCTCCTGACACAGAGGGACCCTTAGGAGAATGAATCTCCACGAATTCATTTTCAAGACACTGCCCTTGTGTCCTTCATCTGTGAGATTGTGGGTTTAGACTCAATGATGACTTCATTGTCTCTCTGACTGACATATTTCTAAAATGTTTGTTTTTCTAATTCTGATAGTAATGGTGATGTTAAAATGTAGTACACATTTTTGCCTTGCCTCCCACTTGTTTTAAATATTTCAAATGCAAAGTATCTACATCATGAGGTGTTTTGGTTCATCCTTCCATTTTTTGCTGTCTGTGTGTAAGGATTTGCAGACAGATCTACAGCTAAGAGTTCTGACAAGTGGGAGATGGTGAAAGGGAGCATCACTCGGTGTATTAGTTGGTTATCTTGTTGCTGTTATCGAACAGCTGGCGAAAACAATTTAGAAGAAGAATACAGTTTGGTTCACAGCTCTGGGGATTCAGTCAATTGAGATGGTGAAGGCATGGGAGCAGGAAGTGGAGGCAGCTGGTCACGTGGTAGTGAAGACATGGCGGCAGGGGCAGGGGGACAGCTGGTCACATGACACTCACACATGGTGGTGAAGGCGTGGGAGCAGGGCCAGGGAGCAAATGGTCACATGGCACCCACACGAGGTGGTGAAGACAGGGCAGCAGGGGCAGGGGGTAGCTGGTCACGTGGCACCCGCAGTTAGGGAGCAGAGAGAGATGGATGCTGGTGCTCAGCTTCCTTTCTCTTTTACACAGTCTGGAAACATCTGCTGGTGGAGTGTTGCTGCCCACATGTAGGTGGGTCTTCCGTCTTTAGTTAATACAGTCTAGATTATCCCTTCCAGACTTGCCCACAGGCTTGTTTTCATGGTGATTCTAAGGTCCATCAAGCTGTCAACTGAGCTGGACAATATATATAAACTGGGGCTTTCTAGGGCACTGAGGACACACTACAGTCTTCTGGACATCAAGCTTCACTGAAGCATGTGATTTGTCACAGAGTAAGGGTGTGTAGCTACCTATGTGACAGTGGCCAATCCACAGAATAATAATCTGTTCTGTGTTTGCTCTTTTGTTTTTAATCTGTGGATGATTGTATCGGCCTCAGAGAGAGTTAGTAGGAGAATTAAGTGAGAAACTGTGTGTCAGATATTTAGCCATATGAGTTTTATTGATAGGCTTTATTGTAAGTAAGAAAAGGTTTATATAACTTGGTTTTCAAATGACAATTTCTTATGGGAAATTGACTTGTAGTTAGATAGTGTTGATTTGACTAATTTAGGGTTCACATTAACCTTAACCAGACTTCTATACTTCTATTCTTCCTTTAGATTTTTGGATTTCTGGTATGCCTGGGAATTATTCTTGGAATAGGAAATTCAATCTGGGAGAGTGAATCTGGGGACCAGCTCAGAACTTTCCTCTTCTGGAGAGAAGGCAAGAAGAGTTCTCTGTTCTCAGGATTCCTAACGTTCTGGTCATACATTATCATTCTCAACACGCTTGTGCCCATTTCGTTATATGTGAGGTGAGCTAAGAGTTTACACTGCAATGAAATAGTTTCATCACTCATGATGATCTGGGTATGATCTGCTCCACGTGTTAGGAATGAGGTGACGTAGTTCTTTAATTCTGTTTAACCTGTACTTTTTTTTTTTTTTAAATCACAACAAATACATTTTATTTTCTCCTTGATTAGTAAGGTTTCTTAGGAATGCATTTCTTTGGAACATGTAAACTATGCTATAAGCTCATGCAGTCTGATCAATAAAATTGAGCAGGTCTAAGGTAAGAAAAAGAAGACCTGTGATATTTTTGAGATGTGGCCTCCCTGTCATTGGCCTGCCTCAGGTACCAGGATGAAGGTGCTGGTTTACCATTCATTAGCCCTGTAACATTGGGGAAATTACCTTATTATTGGCAGCCACTATAAATACAGAAAGGACTCAAGGTGAGGTAGGTGATAGTACCTGGCTGTTTTTAGTAAGTATGGTTCATCTTTCCCACTATCCTGATCTACAGTTTCTCAATTTCGTCCCACAGAGCGATATTAAAATGGTCTATCATTGTCTGTATCTGCCTTTGTCTTTCTCGAGTGTGTGTTCTCTCTCTCCCTCTCTGTGAGTGTATGTCTGCTCTCTCTCTCTGTGTTCTCTTTCTCCAAACATGTGCATGTTTTCATCCTTTCTTCCCTCTCCCATTTCTTCGTACATGTATGTATGTGAATGAGTGTGTTCGATGAGACTTTGATAAGTCTACCTGAGACATTCTCTATCCCAATTCTTCCAAGACTGAGTCAGGTAGGCCCAGAGATCCTGGAGCCAACATAGGACTAGTTTTTTTTTTGTCACTTCTTGCCATCAGTACTTTAGCAGCATACAAAGCCACAAGCTCTGAATCTCCACTAATTATGACTAACCTCTCATTTCTCTTTCAAAAATAATGAAACAAGGGGAGTAAATGAACAAAATCCACTCTTGTTTTGGATAGAAGTCAGGAAACTGAAATGTCCAGTTATAGGAAATTGACTTGAAGTAGAGGCATGTGGCCACAACACCACAAATTGCTCTGGGCCTTCTGGAGCTGTGGGTAGCCTGGGTGCTGTGTGATCTGTATTCTACTGGCTCATTGTCAATGCTGAGAACTTCTTATGCTTGAACCCCATTATAAAGCCTGTAGTAAATGCTGCTCTTTGCCAGAAAAACTACGATCAGCTCTTTAGCTTTCCTTTTATGTCCTAAAAACAAATGTGACAGAGGTGTACCATCTGCACATGCGCACAGTGGCTTACCTTCTGCACATGCACAGTTTATGTCCTTGTGGATAACACGTACTCTTTGTATCTTCTTTCTTTGTACTGCTCTGATATTTCTCATTTAATGCTTTGAAAGATTTTTTTTTTTAAATAGAAACCACGGCTAGATTACCAGGTTAGCATTCCTTTTACTTTTAGTGTGTAGTTGTTAACAAAAAACCACATTTCTAATATTAGAAGCCCAGGCTTTGGTCTCGGCATTGCTAATAACATCACTGGCCTTCCCAAAAGCACTTGTCTTCTTTTTGTCTTGTGTTTGTCATATATGTGCTGCTCTATAAAATTGAGGACATTAAGAATGATTGATTTCCGAATTCCTTTCTATTGAAACAATAGCATCTACCTCGAGATACCATTCTATATGTGTGTATTCACGTATATTTGATGTTGGCACAGCACTTCTTGTTTTCAAGACCTCCTTCTGCATTGCTTTTTATGGTTTCATAAACCGCTTCCTGCTGCTCTGTAATGTAACGTGAATAGGAGGCCTTGCCATAGTCCATAGATGGCTTTGTTTCCTTTGTTAATGTTTTACATAAGGAGATTCACATACTTTATCTCATGTATGTGTCCCCCAAATCTTTTCAAACAGCTCTGCTGAAGTGGGGAATTGATTGATTCAGGATTGCATAGCTAATTATAGAGTCAGAGTGAAGATCTAAGTCCATGTGGCTGATGCTTGCCCTTGGTTTTTCCCTCTGTCCCTAAGCTGTGTGGGATTTGGGACGGGTGAAGAGGAAAAGCTGAGGTTTTTCTCTCGCTGAATAACTGTGATATCAACCGGAGGGGAAAAGCGGTCCAAGAAATTTCAGGCTGTTTGGTCCTAAATGCTTAAACACTATGATACAGGAACAGAGAACTGCCAGGTGTCTCTGTGATGAGGGCTGAAGGCCTTCCACAAAATCCCCCATTAGGCTTTTGGATAGGTACAATACGTAAACTAATGCCATATGGCGAGAGCTCATGATTCACTTTGAACAGTTAACAATTCCAGGTGAGCAAAGACATTTATTTTGATAAGATATTTCCATGCTGGCAGTGTGTTTATTCATTAAGAAAGGCCCAGCCACAAGTTGTGTGTGTGTGTGTGTGTGTGTGTGTGTGTGTGTGTGTGTGTATGAAGGAAAGGGATGCATGTTGTACTGTTACCCTCCTAAATCCTCTTTTCCCTAGCAAAAAGGAGACCCATCTTCTCTACAGGTTATTTTAAGGCCCCAGAATTTGAGTGAATTTTGTAGATTTCCACTGGCTTGTACTGCAGCATGGGAGAATTAAAGGCCACTATATTCCTTTTGCTTTGAGTTTACAGGGAACTGCCAGATTTGCAGACAACTGAAAACTTGGAGTGATTTTTGTGGAGTGACCCTCCTTTCAGGAGCAATATATCTTCCAGGACCCTCAAGGGATGTTGAGGACTGCTGATTGTACTGAACCTTACATGTACATTTCCTCCTGTTTTATGCATATATATGTATATATATATAATGAAATTTTGGTTACAAATTTGGCACAGTAAGAGATTGGCAAGAATAGTGAATAAATATAAAAATTATAATCACATAGTATAAAAAAAGTTATATTAGCTGGGTGGTAGTGGCACATACCTTTAATCCCAGCACTTGGGAGGCAGAGGCAGGTGGATCTCTGAGTTCAAGGACAGCTTGGTATATAGAGTGAGTTCCAGGACAGTCAAAGCTACACAGAGAAACCCTGTCTCAAAAAACCAAAAACAAACAAACAAAAAAAAAGTTATGCTAATATGGTTTTCCTGTTTCAAAGTTTCACATTTTTCTTTTTTGTTTTTGTTTGTTTAATAGAGACTTACTGTTGGCTTCTTTTGCAAAGTAAGACCATATCAATGTCTTAGAATGCATTTCTTCCAACTAGATATCTGCCAAATATCTTCAATAAGGATTTGTTTACTCTGAGATACAGATGGAGTTTCAAATTAGCACGTCATACAAAACTCCCCATTGGGCTTATTTAATATAGAGAACCATAGGCCATTGCCTGAAGCTTCCTGGTGAGGCAGCCATTTTGCCTTATGATGCTTGTAAGGAAATTACTTGGACACTAAGGTTTATGAGCAGATTCTCAGCTGAGGCATTTCTGAAGGTCACTAGGATCTAGGGATGGAGCACTAACATTTTTTTTTGAACCTCTTGAGGACTTTGGCAAAGCTTTGTGTGTTCAGATGTTGATGGAATCCTCTCTCTCTCTCTCTCTCTCTCTCTCTCTCTCTCTCTCTCTTTTTCTTTCTTTCTCATCTTAATGGACCACAGTGTGGAAGTAATCCGTCTGGGACACAGTTATTTTATAAACTGGGACCGGAAGATGTATTATGCTGCAAAAGCAATGCCTGCTGAAGCCCGGACAACCACACTCAACGAGGAGCTGGGCCAGATTGAATATATTTTCTCCGACAAAACAGGAACTCTCACTCAAAACATCATGACTTTTAAAAAATGTTCCATTAATGGGAGAGTCTATGGTAAGGGAGAAGTTTCTTCCTCTTAATGATACTGAATAAATAAATAAGCAACATCATTAAAAAATAATATCCTGTTACCCAAATCATCATGACTTTCTTATTAAGCATTGCCATGATGCTTGACAGGTAATGAACACCCATGAATTAGTTACTGTACACATTTGGAACAATTTGATGAAACTTAGGATCTGTTGCCATTCATGGGTAGAGACAGTTCCCTTTGATACTCTGCTCTGTGGTTTTTGTGCTGTAGTGCCGCAGAGGCCAAATTCCCTCGAAGGATGAGTTCTAGGCAGCATGATTTATCTTGCTAAGCCAATGTCTTATGCTTCCTCCTATGTTTGACGCGGGACCAATGTCAATATACGTGTTTGTGAGGAAATTTAGTGTTTATTTCCTGAAGTGCACACCTTCTAGAGAACCTTCTCTGCTGCCAAGTTCCTCTGTGCACTCTTCTATATGGATAAATAATCTGTATTTGGATTTTCAAGCATCCTTTTTATACCCGGCCCTTCTCAACTTGATATTGGCTAGTTAGCAGACAGCTCCTTCTGTAGAGAACACGGGGGGGGGGGGGGGGGGGGGGGGGGGGAGGGGGAGCCTGACGGGACCTTCCACAGTATTCTTCTGGATCTCTTACCTTAATTCATGGAAGTCAGACATTTTGGGAAGTCAAGGAGTTCCAAGGGAGGATAGCTTTTCTTTGTCTCCCGATGGGAAGGAAACCTCACACATTGCCTAATAATTTAAAGCAGGATTTGATTCTGAAGGAAAACAAGAGGTTGAAAAAGTTGATGTTCTACACTGTCCTGCCTTTTGGCACCCCTCTCTTTGAACCCCACCACCATCAACCCCGCAGTAATGGTATCCTCAGCTCTGCTGTACTGTTTGCTCCATATCCTGCCCTATTTGGTAGTGGACATGATGACATCCAGCCTGAGATTTCTTTCTTCTTATATTCACATCATGCCTAGTAAATAGCATAGAACCATTACTTAAAATAGATGGACATTTTCAGAGATATTCTAAAAATACTGCCGTGACCTAAATAGTGTAAGTAAGAATACTTTAGAATATTAGAGGATATTATGAAATTTAGGGATCCTTTTGCTTCATATTAACACAGTAGTATCATTTATGAGAAGCAGTCTGAAAGTATTAGACATGTGGATCAACAGCCATTTGTAGAAATGTTTATTGCAGGCTACTTTTAGAAATAACTTCTTGACATTTTCAAATAGAGATCTCAAGATCTTTGTAAATGCCCACATTTTAAAAACCCTATGAAAGCTTGCAATTTCCCTCATAGTATATGGAGAAGGAATGGAAAGAGTTAAGTATTCTCCTTTGGCCCTGATTTATATGCATTATAATTTATAATGTATTTATGCCCTTAAAGCATATTCTTCCTTGCACACTCCCAAACTGTTCAGAATTGCTTTTTTGGGCACAGCTTAATCTTGTTTTGAATCATAGATCTTGGTTTTGGGAAATTTTAGCTTTTTACTCTGACCTATTGTCTTAGTTTACTATTGCTGTGATGAAACACCATGACCAACACAACTTAGGGAGAAAAGGGATTATTTGGCTTACTTTCCCATATCACTGTTCATCATCAAAGGAAACCAGGACAGGAACTCAAACAGGGCAGGAGCCTGGAGGCAGGAGCTAATGCATAGGCTATGGAGGGGTGCAGCTTACAGGCTTGTTCCACATGGCTTGCTCAGTCTGTTTTCTTATAGAACCCAGGACCACCAGCCCAGGGATGGCACCACCCACAATGGGCTGGGCCTTCTCACATCAATCACTGACTTTTAAAAATGCCCACCCCCCTACCCCCCACCCCCCGCCTGATCTTATGGAGGCATTTTCTCAATTAAGGCTCTCTCCTCTCTGATGACTCCAGCATGTGTCAAGTTGACATAAAACTAGCCAGCACACCTATCTACATCTTGTTTTTGTACTCTGAACTATTTCTGTTTTAGACTTTTTTATTTTTCTTCTGTTTTATCACAGTCCTGCAATGGGATCTCTTTGAGGGACTGTTTAGTACAAAGACACAGTTGCTTGTCTTCTTTTCATCATTTCACCAGAAAGATAAAATGCAATTGTTCACTTCCAGCATGCAGCAGTGTAGAATAAACATTTTTTCTCCCTTTGGTAGCTCACATAACATCTTCATATACTATTAAAACTAGTTCTCAGGAGGAGGCTTCCAGGCCAGTTCCAGCTTGATTTCTCCCAGTCCTGTGTCTGAAGTGTCTTGAGCAAGTTCTGGGAGGTGACCAAGAGCAATAACAATCTGTGTTGTTTCACAAGTCTCTGGGACTCACCCTGACCACTAGATCAAGAGTAGGTTTCCCATGGCAGGCACTGGGGTTTTCGTTAGTCTATGGCTCTTCTGGGGAGCACTGTCATCCAGTGTTCCCCATCTTATTATTGTTTGCTCTTTTGTTATTAGTTCCTGGAGAATTTTGTGCAATGCAATGATCACATTCACCCTCCCCGAAGACTCCTCCTAGATTCATGCCACGTTCCCCACCCACCCAACTTGGTGTCTTCTTTTTCGTTAACCCATCAAGCGGCAGCTTATGCTGCCCATCTGCTCTTGGATGTGTGGCCTTTACTGGAGGATACTCTACTGCTGGAGGCTGCACCCATAAAGAAAACCAACTTTCCCTCTCCCAGTAGCTATCAAATGACATTAGCTTCTTAACTGAGAGTGTGACTTTGTGCCCACATCCCCTTTCCACACCGGCATGTTGTATGGCCTGAGACTATCTAGGTCTTATGCCTGGTATCTCAACTGCTGTGAGCTGATGTGGGTCCTGCTATGTCCAGAATACAGTTTTCTTGCAGTCGTCCACTTCTTATGGCGCTTACAATCTTTCTGTCCCCTCATCTGACGTGATCCCTGAGCATTGGGTGGATGGAATGGGATACAGATGCTCTGTTTAGGGCTGAGCATTCCCACCATCTCTCAGTTGTGGGTCTCTGTGTTAACTACCATCTGCTGCAAAAGGAAGCTGCTCTAATGAGGGCTGAGTGATTCTGGGGCCACATGACTCATCATTTCAGTTTTAATGTCTACTTATTTTAGCTTTATCTTAAGCATAAGCATCTCACTACATTATTTGTCATGTACAGGGCTATAAATATTCTACCAATATTTGAAATTCCATTCCATCTAGTAGTAGTGCTTCAGGGAAGAGCATACCAATATATATATACACACGTGTGAATATATATATATATATATATATATTCACACATATTTGTGCATACAATAGCAATTAATGGAAAAAGAGACCATTAATTTAAAGAGAGAAAGAAGGGGTATGTAAGAGTGTTTGGAGAGAGGAAAGGGAAGGGGGTAAATGATATAATTGTATTGTACTCCCCCCAAAATGTAAAAAACCAAAAAGCCAAAACCCAAATGAAACAAAATACTAAGTTTATTCCTAAAGTTATATATCTAAAATTACTTTCCATTTTACTTACTATTTACTTTTAATGTTTGTTTTAGCAGGTGAAGTACCAGATGACCTGGGCCAGAAGAAAGAAATAACTAAGGTATAGAAGATATGCATTTCATCTTCTGTTTTAATTTTAAACTGTATATGCTTTTAAAGTATGATACATTCCTAAAGGCCTGATTTATATTATCCACCATGAGACATATAAAGTATAATATAAAAAGAAATAGATTCACATGGTTCACAATTTCTTTTAATCCAGGTACCTTGGTCACAGTTTCCAAATCTTTAGAGCTATTTCTGCATATGCAAACAATGTGTTTCAGTGCTCATAAACTGTGGTGGTAGAATATGCACACTCTTCTTTAACTTTCTCAGCCTCAGAAACCTTAATAGATCAATTTTTTTTTTTCGAGACAGGGTTTCTCTGTGTAGTTTTGGTGCCTGTCCTGGATCTCGTTCTGTAGACCAGGCTGGCCTCGAACTCACAAGAGATCCACCTGGCTCTACTTCCCAAGTCCTGGGATTAAAAGCATACAGCACTGCAGCATGGCCATTTTCAACTTTAAGTGCTTATTATTTTCAATTGTTAAATGATATCCTGCTCTATTTATGTCCTACAATATATGTAATGAAACACTAGTGGGAATTTAAAATGTTTCTTATGTGGATAGTAAAGAAAACTCAGAGGAAAACTGAGTAAGTATACTATTTCATAATATTGGAATGTCCTGTGGAATGCATTTCAATAAATGAAATTACTCCATAAAAATGTGTAGATATCTGTAGGTTGATAGATACTGCAAACAGTTACATTTTCAGATAAAAAAGAGATACCTAATCCCTTTTAAGGACACATTGTCAATGATCAATTCCCACCAGGTGTCATTCCCACCAGGATTACTGCCTCTTAAAAGTTTATAGCACTGCCTAACATGACCCCTCTGGATACCAACCTTTCATGCATGGACTTTTCATGGACATTCAACATACATGGACTTTTCAAGGACATTAAACAAACATTTATTACATTCAGGATGTAACAAATGCTCACATAAAAAAAGCTGGTATAACACAAATACGTGATAAATGGTAGTGATTATTAAATTGTGTGGGTGAGGAAATAATCAAGAGCTAGATAGGGAGCTATAATTTAAAATATTTAAAGCAGCACATTTTGCCTAGTTCTGACTATGCCACTTCCTATATGGCTGGCCTTGACAATTCAGATTCTCATCTGTAAAATGGGGAGAATAGTGTGTATTCCAGATGCTTGTTAGGATCTGTATGTGCCATAATTCATAAAGCTGTTAGCCTATTTCCTGGTCCATTTTCAATAATATTTATTTTAGTCAGTATTATGCATTTTAGAATAAAGCTGGTTTGAGGAAGAAAGAGCCTACACCTGGCTGCAATTTTACCACAGGTGTTGACAAACTCTATCTTGGAATGGGTAACTTCTCTCCACATTGTTTCTCTTTTAAAAAGTAGTCAGAATAGCATCTGTTCTTTTAACTTCAGAATCAAATGCCAGTCTGTAATACAAATGTCAGTAATACATTTAGGGCAGAATGGTTAGAAATTCACAAGTTTTGGGTTATAGAAAAATAGTATGTTGCATCCATCACTTTCTTTTGAAATATTTAGTGAGATTTATAGATTTATAGAACACATTACTATATTTGCTATAGCAAATGTTAATTCACAAGTATAATAGTTCAAAAGGGTTATAATAAGACACATACTATTTCAGGTCAGATATTACTTTTAAAATTTAGTCAGGTCAGGATTTCCCACAAATTTTGATGTCAAAGGGTACAAGTGGAGTTCTGTGACCTTGAGAGAAAAATGCCAGGGATATGGATTAAGCTTCCTGTTCCAATGGATGGAAAAATGCAGGTCCCGTGGCAAGGCAAGGTCTCCACACGGGTGGGAAATACGACTGAAGATGACACCGTGAATGCATGACCTTTGCCACCAGCTGATTTTCACCTCTTCTAACACTCATGTGTTGCTAGAGTTTTCCTGCCTGGCCCACGGTCAGGATAAATCTCTTTCACCTGCCAGTCCCACAGCTGCTCAGACCCAACCAAGTAAACACAGAGACTTATATTGCTTACAAACTGTATGGCTGTGGCAGGCTTCTTGCTAACTGTTCTTATATCTTATATTAATCCATTTCTATAAATCTATACCTTGCCACATGGCTCGTGGCTTACCGGCATCTTTACATGTTGCTTTTCCTGGCGGTGGCTGGCAGGCTGGCAGTCTCCTTCTGCCTTCCTGCTCTTTTAATTCTCTCTGTTAGCCCCGCCTATACTTCCTGCCTAGCCACTGGCCAATCAGTGCTTTATTAGCAACACATTTGCCATACAGAACATCCCACAGCACTCATGCTTAGCCTAGTATGCTACTGAACTGCAGAAATACGGATGTGGATCCTACCCTGAGTCACGCGAAAGATGTCACTAAAGGCTTTGGTCCTGGGAGCCAAGGCTATGCAATTGGCAATGCTCCCCAAGCAAGCCAAGGCACATAATTGCCATGCCAGGCCACAAGTACATCACTTCTCCAGGAAGCAGTGCAGGCCACATTGCCATCTATGTGCCTATCACTGAGCTGGTTGGGATGAAAAGCCACCCTACTGGTCAGGAGCCCTGGGTTGGAAGTGAGGGAGGGAGTGGACAGATGAAGCCTGATGGGTCATCATGAGGTGTATGGGCCTTGCTTCTGCAAGTAGCACCCAACCACAGGGTTAAGTATGGCACTAGGCTATCTGTGCTGAAAGTGAACTGACAAACAGCCATGGAGGCCGGGCAGTGATTAGAGAAACACAGCCAGAGCTGATTCGGACTGACAAGTGTCATGAGTCACAGTTCCTTGGGGAGACCAAGCCACACCGAGGCAAGACCCCCTGGTACTGGAGGCAGGCAGGGCTCTAACTCTGAGGGTACCCACGCCAGTGGTACAGAGGAGGTGGCTGGTTCATGCCCACAAGTTCAAACCCATAGTTCTCCCAGCAAAGTCAATCTCTCGGTGAAGCAATCCGCTGGGAAGCAGCCTCAGTGGAGTCCCCCTGACTTCTATCCACAGTGCCTGGCTGCTGCCAGCCTCTCTAGGCGATCACAGCCATGTCAAGGGCCCTGTGCCACAGGGAGAAGAGTTGGCAGCAGGGAGGGGCTGCAATCAAGCTGCAGTGTGCCCACCTCAGCAGCACTCCCATGGCCAGGACAGCCCAGAGAGTGACAAGGATGACAACATGCAGAACTCAGTTCTGCCATTAGCGACAAGTGGAGAAGGCAAGGGTAGCTGAGCTCAGTGGGTAGTTCTGCAGACAGGCAGCCGTCAGTGACGCAGCCCGACATCAACAACATCTGGGCTGGGAAGCTTCAAGAATCTCAGGAAGGTCTGTCGATTCTGTTTATCAGGACTAGCTGGGGGGCTGGAGTCCAGGTGTAACCGTGCCTACACACCAAGTGCCCTCCCCACCTCTACCAATGAGAGCGCAGATACAGCTGCCGAGGTTGGCAGTGCTCTCAACCCACCCCCGCACGCAGATCCTCTCTGTCAGGCCCGCACAGTCCTCTGGACCTGTCATCTCCCACATCACCAAGTGCTTTTTAGAGACCCAGTTGACTGGGTGCTGATGTCAGTGACCTGGGTCATCAGCACAGGCCTGCCTGCCGCACCTTGTTGAGGGTGGTGAACCGAGTCTCCTGGCACTCAGATGGTGGGAAGGGTTCCTCATTTTCTATCAGACTAAGCCAAGGAAACAGGGTCCAGCAGCCCTGAGGAGGAGGAGGAGGTAGTAGAAGACAGTGGAGAGAAGACTTGTCTGAGAAGGCCTAGTAAGCCCGTGATGGGGGGCGAGGGAGTACTAGCTAACCATGCTGAAGTGTGTGGAAGCCAAGACTGTAAACTGTGAGGTTTGTCTCAGGGGGAACATGGAGAAAAGGAAGCTCAAGACTGATGAGCAGAGAAAGACCCATAACTGGCAGTTAATCTGCACCTTTATCTCCATGCTGCCTCAGGAAGGCACTCTGACCTGGTGGACTGGACAACTAGATTCCCCGCCAAGTGGTCAACACTGGTTGGCTTCACAAGCAGCAGAAGTTTGACTGACAGAAACACTCTCAGCCCTACAAGGCCAAGTGCCAGTGAGGGCTGACTCTGCAGCTTACCCTTATTGCAAGTGCCTCACCAGGGCCCCTCCCTGTCCCATGTCTCTTTTCCCATTTTATTAAACAGTTCAGCCAGAGCCCAGGCCATGGGAGTGGGAATAAGCTGCATGTCTCATCCTGGGGGGCTGGGTCTCTGTGTCACACCAGGGTCCCAGCCCGGAAATTCAGAAGGCATTGGGCTCTGGGACTCTAGCGACAGTCACCAGCCTGCCCCTGTTGTGAAGAATCCCAGCCTATTCTTCATTCCTCTTGGGACAGTGCTAAACTCAGGGATCTAGCTGCTCTGCTGGACTGGGAACAGGATATCTCAGTGAGAGTGTGATGACAGGTTACCAGGGCACTACAGACATAGTGGAAAGGTGTTTGAATTGTGCCGCCGGCATGCAGACTGTCCTAGTCTACATGCTTATTGAATGTGGTTGACACAGGCTCTGGGGCTCTTCGTTGTCAGTGCTGTGCACCTGGCTATGATGGACCCTTAATCTCTGTTTCTGAGGTTCAGAGGAACCTTTATCAAG
This sequence comes from Peromyscus attwateri, assembly GCA_902168425.1. Lineage (NCBI taxonomy): Eukaryota > Metazoa > Chordata > Mammalia > Rodentia > Cricetidae > Peromyscus > Peromyscus attwateri. The sequence continues at coordinate 53,730 of CABHPP010146679.1, read as the reverse complement.
TCCCTCAGTGTTATCAAGTCTCACTACTCTTAGGGATAGTAGGGACAGGGCTGCTTGTAGAAAGCTAGAACACCTCAGTTCTCCCTGCTACTCCATCTTCCTTGGCTTCTTACAAGGTATTCAATGTGGGGGATAGGGTTAAGACCACTGGTTAGGGATCCTGCGATCCCATAGGGTCTGATGCTGAGGAGTAGTGAGTGAACTCAATGCTGCTTCAAGCTCCAGCCCCGGACACCAATTTTTTTTTTTTTTTTTTGCTCTCTGTTAAATGGCTTTGTAGGTGATCCCAGCTCTATAGTGGTGGAGGGGCTGCAAGTGTGACAGCTGCCTCTAGGCAGAGCATATCCCTGTAGCCCTGTAGCCCTGTAACTCTGTAGCTCCTGGATCAGGGAGTGAACAGAACCATGGTAAGGGAGAAAGGAGTGTATTGCCAAAAGCATCATTTTTTCATCCCACAAAAGGATGCCTTGAAACTTTTGTAAAAGAAGAATACATGAAAATTAGCGTTCTCTCAAAACTAAGGATGATTCTGGACATGGAGGGGGTGTGTCCATGTAGTTGTACTTCAACATTCCTGTGAGGTGCATATGGATTCAGACTTTGGAGCCAAAGAAAAGGAAGTCTAGCCACAGTGTGAAGCTTGACTGTTAACTGGATAACATTAAATAATGCAATATGATTTTATCTTTGGAGAGGACACTTAATTTTGGTTACAAAGTAGAAGGCATGTGTTATCAGCCTGGATATGGGAATACAGTGGAAAAGTGGAGGGCCAAAGTAATTGAATGGTTGTAGTGTCCCTATAAAGTGAGAAGTTGAGAGGATACCATCTGTTTAGGAAGGGGAATGGACATTTTATTACTTATAAGACTGTCATAAAGCTTCCAAAATCACAATATAATTATCCTAAAGGTGGGGTAATGACCGCATGAAATCAACAAAAGGACAAAACATGGAGATCAGGTTGGAGTTCTCAAATAGACAGAAGTATGTGGTGACAGTGTTACGTGACACTATTCCAAGAATATGAGAACAAACACCTACTCACCTCAGGTAGGGAACTGAAGGCAGACCAAAGTAACCATGCCACCAAGGTCTGTCTTGGTGAGCCAATGAGCTTTATTGGACTATGAGTATTTATAGGAAAATGGGTGAGGGGTTACTTACAGGAGCAGAATGTCTCAGAAGCAGCATCACCAGAGCCCACCTTAGTGTGGTGACAGCTCACGAAAGTTGGAAACCTGCAAAACCTACAAGCAGCTCAACAGGTTGGAGAGTGTCCTTCCAGGTAGCTCTGTTGGTCTGAGTCTCTTCAAGGCAGCCTGGCTGGTCTCTGCCCCTTCCAGGCAGTGTTTCTGGCCTGAGGGTGTCCTTCACAGCTTATTAAATGGCTTTACTGCTTATATACTTGTGGAAGGAGAGGGGGTGTCTGTTGAATCTGTTTGGTTTCAGGGACTTCCTGAAGCTATTCTGAGTTGTTTACTTGCTGAGTTTAAAGATCTTCACTGCAGGGTGGAATGTTTCACCTCCTCTTTAACATTCTGTGTCTTAATGAACTCCCCTCCAAGACAGCAGTATGTGAATGTATACTAGACATTTTCTATTTTTCAAATAATCTGGGTTGAATTAGTGGTTGCAGATTTTTTTTTTAAAGTAAGGTAATTACAACCCCATGAAAAGTACAAAGGTCAAAAATGAAAAGAGAGCAATGAATTATTGGTAGGAAAAGGTTTGACTTGGTGGTGGTGTTCTCTTACAGAAAAAGGAGGCTGTGGACTTCTCGGGCAAACGTCAATCAGAAAGAACACTTCATTTCTTTGACCACAGTCTGATGGACTCCATTGAGCGGGGGGACCCCAAAGTACATGAATTTCTTCGCTTACTTGCTCTCTGCCATACTGTAATGTCGGAGGAGGATAGTGCAGGTAAGTGAAATGTGTTTGAGTAGTGAGCCTTTCAACAAATATAACAAAGATAAGCACTGATACTAAAATTGAAGGATTTCTGAACTAAAGGTAGAATATTCCAAACAAGATTTTCTTGTCACTAGCTAGAATGGGGATAAATCTACATCAAAACACTGTGGTCATCATGCTGGTCAAGGCCTTTTACATGCTACATGGTTTTTTGGAGCTCTGGGTTTATAAAATGCAACAAAACCAGCTGGCTTACTTTGCATTTTGATGCTGGGAGGCAATCGATGATGCCAAAGAATCAGCTTTTTCCTTCGAAGTCTAAGAGACCCACCTGTAAGTTTTGTTTCTTTTTCGCTACCAAATATTAAGTTAAAATTACTACCCAAGGAAGTAATAAGTGCTGGATTAACCCATTCTTTAGATTTTAATTGCTTTGAAGATTCACATAATTATATTTATGGCTTTAATTGATCTTTATAATATTAACACCACAAGGAATTATTATATTCCCTTCTGGGAATTGCCTTAAGGAAGTCTCTTTTATTTCTGCCTTTTGAGTTTATTTAATTTCCAAAACCCTATTTCATTTTAATAGCAATCTGTTTTCCATTAATGTTATGATATTCTTTAGATCTCATTGAGGATATTAATTATACTTAATTTGAAATTTGCTTTTGTTTCATCCAGTGTGCTGTATTTTATTGAGTGTGTTCTCTCTTTCTTTCTTTCTTTCTTTCTTTCTTTCTTTCTTTCTTTCTTTCTTTCTTTCTTTCTTTCTTTCTTTCTTTCTTTCTTTTTTTTCTCTCTCTCTCTCTCTCTCTCTCTCTCTCTCCCCCCCTCCCCCTCCCTCCCCCTCCCTCCCTCCCTCTCTCTCCCTCCCTCCCTCTCTCCCCTTCTTTCCTCCTTCCTTCCCTCCCCACCTTCTGCATCTAACTTTCATGCTGTTCTCAAATGTTTGGTGATTTATGGTTGTCTGTTCCTTTTTGTGTGAGAGAATCCCTCCTTGGTGAATGCCATTTATTACTGCAGTCTGTTGCTCAAGATTGTATGGATGAGGCAGATCATGAACTGGCCTTTTGGATGTGGGGTCCTCTGTTCTGGGCATCACATCACCTATGTTACTGTCTTGCTTTTCCAGGGCTGGCACAAGGAATCTGCCAGGGTTCTTACTAGAGACAGAATTGTATACACATCTGCTTTCTCTTTCCCCTCCTGGTCTGTGGTAGTCTGACACTATTGTGCTCACTTACCTCTGGTCTCAGGTCCCAGACTCAGATCTTGACCCTTTCTTGAGGTTGCCTGAACACAGTGTAGAAAAATATTTTTTTTTTTTTTGGTTTTTTCGAGACAGGGTTTCTCTGTGTAGCTTTGCGCCTCTCCTGGAACTCACTTGGTAGCCCAGGCTGGCCTTGAACTCACAGAGATCCGCCTGGCTCTGCCTCCCGAGTGCTGGGATTAAAGGCGTGCGCCACCACCGCCCGGCGAAAAATATTTTTAAGGATGCATCCAGGGAAGAAGTAATTGCTTCAGCCTGTCATTCGGAGTGAGCTGATTGGAGAAGGAGCACAGTGGTCCAGCAGTGCTGATGGAGTTCTTTAAGTAGTTTTACTAATGAGGCCTCCAAGATTCTGTTTCCATTTGTTGACTGGATTTGCTTTCTCTTATCTCTGTCTTCATTTTCTTCTGCAAATGTTTTGAACTATGATTTCCCCCCCTCTATCTTCATTTCTTTATTGATCAATTTGACATTTTATCTTTCAGATAGTTCTCATATTTGTAGATTCATTTTCAATTCTAGCATTATTAAAAATTGACATTGTGCTACAACTCAATGTATTGAAGTGCCCAGATCTTCAAAGTACATGCATGCACAAGCATAAACATTGAAGTTTGATGAGATTTGACAGTTACAAATATCCCTAGAAGCACTGCTTGGATCAAGGCATAAATCTCTTCCATTAATGCAGCGAGGTTACTCCTGACCTTCCCATTCAGTTTCTACAAACTCTAGCCCACCCAAGCCCTGCTATGATGTCTATTACTAAAGATGAATCCATTTTTATCCTCCATATAAGCAGAATTGTACAGTATCCACTCTATGTGTCATGTTCTGTCATCAGTGCTGGTATCTCAGTTATGAATTTCTTTTTTATTAAAGTCGCATTCCCCTGTACGAACATGCCACAACCTTTTCCAGTTCTTTGTTAATACATGGTTAGATTATTCCAGCTTTTGTGAGTAAAGTTGCCACAAAGACTTTTTATGTCTTTTAAAAATCATTTGTTTAAAAAAATTGGAAGGAGGATGTCTAAATACTTAGGAATGGAAATTTCCAGCTCATCGTATAAGGATATGTTTAAACTTCTAAGAAATGGTTCAACCGTTTCTTAAAAATATTAACGTATCTTTTTATATCCCCACTGTGCATGAATGAGCACTCCAGCCATCTGCACTCCCTACTCAGCATTTCCTGTGATTACTCTTACCTTTCAGCCATTCTTATGGCTGGTTAATGTCTTTACCACTTAAAAGGATTTCCGAAGACATCAGAGTTAGAAATGTGCATGATTCCAAATTCCACTGACAGGGTTATGTCTTGAGGAAATGTGAACTTGCTTTCGTTTCAAAGCTTTCATTGTGGAATGTGTAGCTCAGGCTCAAACAAATCCATACATGTTAAAGAACATTCAAAACTGAACTTTTCTGCATAAATGTCACTTACAGAGAAGAAGAGAGTTCAAATCTAACACCTAGTTTTAATACTTAAAATTCAGCTTGTGGTTGAGGATATTGCTATAATTGTAGGGAATTTGTTTCATGGGGGAAGTTATTTGGAGAGGCTGTGGTTTTCAGTCTCTACCAGAGCGAAGTTTCAAAGCAAGAGAGCGGGAAATCCAAGTACTTTAGGAAGATTTTCGTTTGTTTGTTTGTTTGTTTTTTGAGATAGGGTTTCTTTGTGTAACAGCTCTGACTGTACTGTAACTCGCTTTGTAGACCAGGATGGCCTCAAATTTACAGAGATCCTCCTGCCTCTGCCTCCCAAGTGCTGGGATTAAAGGTGTGTACCACCACTGCCTGGTAGGAAGATTTTTCTTTTCTTTTTTGTTTTAGTAAATGATAATAAAATAAGTTTAAAAAATAAGACTTATTTTATTGCCTTATTATACTAATTTTAAAATTTGTTGAAGCTTGACAATGGCTTAGTATATGCTTGATTTTCATAAACATTTAATAAATGCTTGAGATGAATGCATGTTCTATAATTTGGGGGTACTGTGTTCTAAACACATATGTCCAACAATATTTCAATTATATTACTAAAGCTTCTCTTTCTTTTGTTTGTTTTTTTATTTGATGTCAGAGTGTCTATAGCCCAGGCTGCCATCAAACTCATGGCAATCCTTCTGCCTCAGCCTTCTAAGTGCTAGAATTAAAGATATGAGCAATCTTCTGTGTTTTGTTAATGGATTGTTTTGACAACTCCATTTCTCAGCTCATCAAAATATGCCAAGAGCACTAAATAAAGCAGCACACTTGTATGATCTTTGTATTCTGCCAATGTTTGCTTTATAAGGTCATGTTAGATAATAGTTCAGACTTCTATCTTCATCACATCACAACCTGTCTCAGTATATTCTGATCTCATTTATCTCCAGTCGTCATTTGTGTCTTAGAGGTTACCGTAGTTGACTGTTCTTCCTTCGTAGACGTTTGTGCACTTGGCTTTTATTAGTCTTTATTTGTCTCTTCCCTTACATTTTGGATACATCTCTTATGAATGATATATTTTAACATTAAAAAATCAGAGCAGACAAAGCTAAGGATAAGGAAAACACACAGGCTATTTGCCTTCATTTGGTGTCACTACACTTAGTTTGAAATACTTAAAGCTCAAGTGTTGATAACGTTTGGAGTTCTTTTCAACCATCTTATTTTATCTTTGTCCTGCCTTTTCTTTCTTAGACTCCTCTTTTTTTGTCTTTTCATAGATTTAGTCCTTTTGAATCCTGCTACTTTGGAAACAGTGTGCCTTTATTATTTTAGTGGTTAACATTGGGATTTTAACATAATAAACTCATGAAAGCATGGGGCATCTTTTGAGCAAAACAAAGATTTTTTATTGGTTATCAACCCTGTCTTGGCACATGGAATATTCTCATGATAGTCTCCATTCCTTTAAAAACTCACAGGTGCTATTTTTATAACTGTAGTCAATTTTGTGTGATTCATTCATATATTTATCTATTTTATATTCTGTAACATTTGTTTCTTTAATCTGTAGACAATGTTTATTTATTTATTTTATAAATTTCTACCTACTAGTGGTAAATTTGTGGCTTACTTATTGATGGTAAACTATGAGAGATTCTGAAGTAACTGTTTTATCATTTCTTTTTCTCTTTTGGTTTTTTTGAGACAGTCTTGCTATGTATCCCTGACTAGGTTGGTATTCCCTATGTAGCTCAGACTGACCTCAAACTTATGAAAATCTTTTTGCCTTAGCCTCTTAACTGTTTCACTCTTGGACTTGCAGAGAAGTAGGATTTTATTTTTCACAAGGAATCATAGTATACCCACTAATAGAAAACCCAATTATTTAACAATTTATCTTGAGCATTATAAGCAGTATAATGGATCTGTCCATGCTTGCATCTTCTAATTCATTTTTTAAACATGATATAGTTTTTTGTAAATGAAATTACTTTTATTTTTAATGCATTTTTAGTCATTCTGCATGTTTCATTCTTTCTCTCCCCTTTTAGCTCCACCCCAGCACACACACTATTAAGCAACAAGTCTTTAACATCTTGATTTGATCCTTTGTGTTTTGGTGGACTTTTATATGTTTGACCTCATAAAATGGTCAGTAGTACTTAGCGAGGGAAAGGCTAGAATATCTGCTTTCTCACTTCTTGTTTGATTTCTCTAATGACCATATAATCTCTTTCAGCTATAGGTCCCATCAGTATAAAAATGAAAATAACTATTTAAATAATCTTTATTCCAAAGGCTTACCTTGAGTATTATAAGAGTTAATGTATTGCGATGTTTCAGTTAGAATCTCTAGTCACTGAAAGTGAAGAGCTTATCATCAATGAACCAAGAAACTTTTATCACAGTGGAGAGACAGACTCACAGTTGGACACTTTGCTACAGGAGGGGAAGGGCTGCATGATGGTGTGCGTGGAGACTTGGGGTAACCCAGGGCTTCATATGGTTGGTAAGTGGCCATTATCTAAGGATAGGAAAGTGTCTGGAGTTGATGCCGGAGTTGGGTAGTAAAGAATACATTGGGGTTAGCATTGGAATTATGAACATGAGTTACTACCCTCAGCACTGAATGTCTCTTTTCATTTTAGGACAACTGGTTTACCAAGTTCAATCACCCGATGAAGGAGCTCTAGTTACTGCTGCTAGAAATTTTGGGTTCATTTTCAAGTCTCGGACCCCAGAGACAATAACAGTAGAAGAATTGGGAACACCTGTTACTTATCAGTTACTTGCCTTTTTGGATTTCAACAACATCAGGAAAAGGATGTCTGTCATAGGTATGTTTGTTAGCTGAGATTATCATTGATCTTTTGATACTTCTGTAATTGTGTTGGTGCTTTTCAAGGATAATTTAACTCTTGGCTATGTGCTACATTTTTATAACTTTATAAACTCTCATGATCCTCAACTTAACCTCAAAAGTGTAATAATATATGAATAAAATTCAACAAGAGCTTATTCCTTGCCCAACATTATTCTGAATTCTCTACCTGAAGTAACTGCTTTGTCACAAAAACCCTAATAAAGTACATACTATTTATTTTTATGTCCATTTTATAGATAATCAAACTGATATACAGAAAAGTTGAGCAACTTTCCTGACTGAGTCCACAAAGCTGGTAACATAGTGGAGTCCTCACATCCAGAAGCCTGGCTGGAGAGCTGCTCAACTCCAGTTCAGGAGAATTTCTGAATTGTGTAGTTTGTGCTGGTTGTTGTGGGTATCATGGATCATTCTCATATCCACTCATAATTTCTGCTCAGCATCATCAACTGTTCTCACATCATTCGTTATTTCTGTTTATTCCACTGCTGGAGATGATGCTTTACTACTGTATTTAGTACCACGTCACATCCAAGCTTTTGTAACTCAGCACTGACCCTCAGCACCACTTCAGTGTCCTCAGACTAGTGACATACTCCTCTTCTCAGTCCTCTTACATGCCCAAGCAAGTATTTTTTTAAATCTTTAAAAATTATCCTTTTTTCTTAGTTCTTTGAGAATTTCATGTAACATGCTTTGATTATCTCTACTCCCTTTCCCCTCTCCTCCCAGATCAACCTCCTCCTTCTCTACCCACCCAACTCCGTCCTCTTTTTTCCCTTCTCTTTAACCTATCAAGTTCAATTTGTGCTGCCCATATATTCTTAGATGTGTGGCCTTCCACTGGAGTGTGGTCAACTTTCCAGGGCCTACACTCTTAAAGAAAACTGACTCTCCCCTTCTCAGAAGCTATCAATTTCAAATAGTTCCTTGGCTAGGGGACTTCATGTCCACCCCCTCCCCACTCTATGCTGGGATTTTGTCTGCCTTGAACTTGCACAGGTCTTCGGCATGCTGACACAACCTCTGTGAGTTCATATGCTGCTGCCCTGTTGTGTTTGGAAGATACTGTTTCTTTGTCGTCATCCACTGTCTTTGAGCCAGACTCCTGCTCCCTCTTCTGTAATGATCCCTGAGCTTTGGGACGAGGGGTGTGATATAGATGTCCCATTTAGGGCTGAACATCCCACAGTTTCTTATTCTCTGTGTGTTGACCGCTTACGGGTCTCTATGCTAATCATCATTTATGGAAGATAGAAGCTTCTCTGGTGAGGGTTATTGTAGTGGGTAGCTGTTCCAGCTTTGACCTCAAAACACTGCCCCTAGTGTGGCAGCAATTAACTGCCACACCTGCCTATGACCTACCCCTGTGGTGTGGCCAAGAGGGACCCCTAAAGACCGGAGATGCATATGTGTTCGCTCTCTTAGCTCCTCATGGTCCTGGAGGCTGGATTTGCAGACCAAGTCAGAGTTCCCCAGAGAACTATGCTGGACTGTACCTCATCTCTCCCGGATCCTGTAATTGACCCCTTATTGGTTGTAAGTTACCCCTGAAATAAACCTCTTTTAATTACCAGATAAGCTACGTGGAACTGTCTCGTTAATTATAGCAATGGGTTATTGCAATATATCACCCTCATGCAGGACACAAGAAACTAAACTAAAAAAATTTAAGTCATTTGTCTGAGAGTATCACATAGCACACAGTGTGTTACACAGCCAGTCAGATGCAGGGAAAATAATTAAATCTGGGGTTGTCTTTTCTAAAGTTTGGTTGTGGGACATAGCTCAGTGGTAAAGTGCTTATCTAGGACACTCAAGGCTCTGGGTTCAACCCCTGCACTGAAAAAGCTACTCCTTAAAAAAGCACGAAAAGGCATGAAAAGGCTACTCCTCAAATGAAACTGGCCTCTTGACTTCCTGGTAGTTCACTTGCTTTTGACACTTCCATATCTTTTAAGTACTAGGATAATAGTTCCCAGCCTTTTGCTCCCATTAGAGTAAATTGAAAAGTTATACACTTGGCTTTGGCCACTGGTGTGTGACTTAGTTCACTGGAGGCAGAGTCCCTAGGTTTGCGTTTCTGACTAGTTCCTAGGTGATGCTGATGGTACACCCCAGGGGACTGCAGATGGAGAAACATGGCCCTAGACTAGCACTTCCTCATTGTTAGTCATTATTTTTCATGGGAATATTTGAGATGTTTCTCAAACCTGTATCTCTTTTTGTTACTCTCTAAATTCAGAGTTTCTCTAGAATCCTGTCAACATATTCCTAAATCCTTCCTTTCCAAACGCATCCTAGAATTATTTGCAAACCTAGTGTCTACTAAACCACATTTTCCCCATAAAATTCCATTGTCCTTTCCTCTTAGTTGCCAGTAACATTGCCTCATTTAGGGGTCTTGTTACTGCTGACTTTATTGCAGTGTCTTCAAAACTGTCCCCACTAAAATAATACTCTATGTTGGCAATCTACTACTCTTTCTAAACCGTAGACTGATTATGTCACCACTTGAACAGTGTTGGCTTCCCAGTATTCACAGGGCAATGCTCCTAGTGTGACTTGCAAGGTCACATGCAATGTGACATCAGCCTCCTTTTCTCTACTTTCTAAACTTTGTGCTCAAGTGTCATCATACCTCACTATCCCTGGGATGCATTGTATACTTTTATACTCTGTGTGTGTGTGTGTGTGTGTGTGTGTGTGTGTATGTATAGATTTAATGTGTATACAGAACAACTCTTTTTTCCCCTAATTCCTTTTTGCTGAAAACTCCTTCTAATCTGATAATGTCCAATTTAAATGTCATTTGTTTTTCTTATTTTCCAAGTAACTATTTCTTTTTTTTTGGATTTTTTTAAATAACTATTTTTATTTTATAATTAAATTAATTTTACATCTTCTCTCCTCCCATCCCCCAGCCTTCCCCCCCAACCCACCCCCCATGCACACCTCCTCCAAGGCAAGGTTTCCCCTGGGGAGTCAGCCCAGCCTGGTAGATTCAGTTGAGGCAGGTCCAGTCCCTTCCTCCCTGCACCAAGGCTGAGCAAAATGTCTCAGCATAGGCCCTAAGTTCCAAAAAGCCAGCTCATGCACCAAGGACAGGTCCCAGTCCCACTGCCTGGGGGGCCTCCTAAACAGTTCAAGCTCCTTCAAGTAACTATTTCTTATGGTATTCCCCAGAATGCTTTGTTTGATACAGCAGTGAGATTCCATCTCCTGGAACTCATGATTATAGCAACAGCATATAGGCTGGGTGCTATCTGAGGTCAGGCAGCCTTATCTTCGTACTGCCCAGGGCCAAGCACCAGACTGACACACAGTCTCTACAAATATTCATTGAATGAAATTCTATCTAATACTTTGTAACTTACAAACATCTTGGTCATTGTATTAAATGAATTCCTACTATGGAAAATATATATCTATAATGGTAGGATTTGGAGTCTTTACTGGAACATAGTATAAGAGAGATTGTTCTGAGGCTGCTCATTTTAATTTTTTTTTTATGATAATAGGTCACAGGCAGTTTCCACCCACTAAGAAGCACACAGGTTGTTCTAGGTTTTGGCTTAGCATTGCACCAGCAGGCCTTATCCTCTATTTACAACCCCAGGGGAGATGTCAATGGTCCTCAGTTGGCTCAGCATGGATTTCATTTTGCTTGGAGGGTGTTGACAAAAACCTAAGATTGTTATATGGGGAGAAGTTTGGCTTTTGCTCAGCATTGGTCACCATTACAGGCTGTGGGGAATTCTCAGCCTAACCGCAGACATCAGATGTCTGCCTTAATGGACCCCATATGGGGAAGGGCAATGCTCAGCGCAGATCAGGGCTGGCAGACTTCATTCTGGCTGTTTGGTTTTCAATCAGGGAGGAATTCAAGGGGACTCTGCTAGAGCAGACACGTCTGTTTGATTCTAGGCAGGAAGCAATGCCAGCCTCCTGATTGTCACATGGCTTGTTGTATGGGGACAATACCCTTGTGAGGGCTCAGACATTGCTGCTATGATCTCTCCCTCAGTGTCCCATTACCATTTCTTCCCTTTCTTCCCCTTCTGATTCCTCCTTCATTTTCTGCCTTACCGTTTGTTTGTTTTTGGGTCTGGCATTCATCAACTTATTAATGTATAGTTTCAATGCCAGCATGCTGGTATTGAAGACAAGAGAGCCCCTATTGAAGTTAGTGCTATTTAAAAAAAAAAGTTGTTTTCTATAGTATTTTGTTAAGGATTATAGACTTTATTAACAAACATATGAATCTCATTACACCGTTAAGGAGGAACCCATTGCATCTGTTCAGTAATTAAGGTCTAGAGTTAAGAACAAGCAAGCAAATGAACAACATTAATAACAACAACAACAACAACAACAACAACAACAACAACAACAAAAACCCATTGAAATGAGGCAGGTGGCAGATCACCACTAAAGAATAAATTACATTGGCTCTCAAAATCTGATGTGAGTTGAAGAATTCTCAACTGTAAACTTTTAAAAGATGATGAGTCTAATAGCCAGGTATGGTGCTTCCCATGATTCCAGCACACAGGAAGTATAAGGGCAGCCTGGGCTATACAGTGAGACCCTATCTCCACCCCACCCCCCAGATCGTCAAACTGTTATCAAAAGACTGTAACTACTGAAGAAGAGCAAATGCTTAAATAGCCATGATCAGCACATTCCATTCTAGATTCCTCCTAGCTTGAGCAGATGCACAGCACTCTGGGAATCTCTCAGCCCTGGGTCTTGCCATGGCTTTCTGTTTTAAGACCCTTTACCAGCTTTCCTAGCTGCATGACCTGGTGCAATTTTTCTTATACCTTAGCTTGAATTACCTACATCAGCCCGTTTCCTATCGTCTCCTCATTCCCGTTAAATGAATAGTAAAGTGTATTTATGTTCTCCTGTTCTGAGGCATTCTATTTTTAGAGAATACTTTAAGTGGAAAGCATGAACTGATCTCTATGATTTAATTGAAAAAGCCTATGAAGGTGTGTGCTCTGACTATGAAGTGAAGTTATCTCACATTGTTGGATCTCCTAGGAAGAAATATATGACCTCATGATTCATTTGTTCATTTATTCGTTCATTCATTCATTCATTCATTAAGATTATTAAGTGCCTAGTGTGTGTTAAAAATGTAAAACCAAGCCTACAAAGTTGGGCCAACTCTCATGTGACTCGAGAGTAAGATTTGATAGAGCATGCGGGGGAGTTTGGTGAAAGAGGAACTCTAGTTGGGGCTGTAATTCTTGAATCTGGAGAACAAGAGAAATCAGCCCTACAAATAACGGACTTCCGGCAGGGGAGACACCATGATCACGAAGGTGGTTTTCCCAGGGCGAGGCTTATCCATTGCACTCCGGATGTGCTGACCCCTGCGATTTCCCCAAATGCGGGAAACTCGACTGCATAATTTGCGGTAGTGGGGGACTGCGTTCGAGCTCTCCCCTAAAAAAAAAAAAAACAGACTTCCAGTGGAAGAAGGGTAGAAGCTTTAGTTTTTTTCAATTCTGTGAGGTATATTTGTAGCCATGATTGACCCAAGAACAAACCACTAAAATGAATGAGCTTTTCCATGCCACAAAGGGCAGAAAAAAGCAGCAGAGCAAGGACCAATAACTGATGTGCATCCAACACCCTGAGGAACTAGGAGTCAGGCTGGGAGTCAGGCAGACCAGACAGGCAGGGAGTCAGGCAGATCAGACAGGCAGGGAGTCAGACCAGACAGGCA
>CABHPP010146679.1:15168-37322 GCA_902168425.1 Peromyscus attwateri | reverse complement strand
CACTCACTCACTCACTCACTCACTCACTCACTCACTCACTCACTCACAGGCTCATGCTTACTAGCTTTCTTACATAGCCCAGAACTACCTGCCTAGGGATGGTCCTGCCCATAGTGGACTGGGCCTTCCTGCATCTGTTAATCAAGACAATCCCCCCATAGACATATCAAAAGGCCAGTCTCATCTGGGCAATTCCTCAGCTGAGTCTTTCCTCTTAGATGACTGTAGGTTGACAATTAACACCAACAGGAAAAGTATGACTTCCCAATATTTGATTAAAAGTTAACTCCATAAAATATAATTTCTAACAAATAATGAATATTTGAGCTGGTCTGACTTGATGATGGTATCTTCAAGATTTCAAAGACGTTTTGTTCTTAAAAATGAAATTTTAATGTAGTAAAGAAGAGAATTATTTCACAGAAGAGTATAGAATGAAAGACCAAAGACATCCCTCAGAGCTTACACTTGTAGTATCTTTCATTCCTTTCTCTCCCTTTTCCTCCAAAGGTTATTCTCATAACCATAGGTAGCATACCAGGCTTCTCTTACTCAACTGTTTAGCATATACTTATTCATTAGTGATTGCTTTTAGTTTCTATTATGGAAACTTTCAAGTAGATACAAAAGTAGGAATCATTGAATTTTCATCAATGATGCTTTACTGGGAGTGTGTATGGAAATGCTTGGTGAGAGAGCCTGATACGGTCCACAAAAGGGCTTCCTCTCTTTGCCTAGAGAGCTATGACTCCTCCAAGGGCCTCTCCTCATCACTGGGAGTTAAAACTGTGACTTATGGACAGGAATGCTTCCTATAGGCAAAGTAGGCTGGACACTGATGTAGTTGCTTCCAACAGATCTCTCTTCCACGCCATACCTTTCTTCCCAATTAGAACACTTCAGCACACCTTTTCGGCATCTTTTCGGGGAGAAAGCTAGTGCCATGCAAACCTCATAGACATAAACATAAAACACAACTATACTCTTCCATGTCTGAGGAGATATGGAGTTAGGTCAGAATGGCCATGCAGTGCTCTTGGGACAAAATGGATGAGAATGAAACCCTCCCCATGTTGTGGGGAACTTTTGCTGTGTTTATTGTTGTCTACCTGTTCCTAAGATTACATCCTCTCTTACAGGAATTTGCAGGTGAAGGCCTTCGCACCTTGGCAATTGCTTACAGAGAGCTTGATGACAAATACTTTAAAGTGTGGCAGGAGATGCTTGAAGATGCTAATGCTGCCACCACTGACAGGGATGAAAGGATATCTGGACTGTATGAAGACATTGAAAGAGATTTGATGGTACAAGTTTGGAAGTGTGTTGGCCTATGCTCAAGTCTTTGGCTAAGTCATCTTGCAATAGCGGGTAGTTGTTTTTCAATGTCGAGTATCATTTTATATGCTGGCTTTGAGCTTACTCTGTGTGGCCCCAGTGACTCAGGAGGACTGGCTTTGTTAGCAATAGCTCATGCAAGGGAAATCCTCCAAAGTGAAGGATAGTGGACACCCTATTTATCAACCCCAGGTTTATCTTTGATACAACATATTCATTTCCTCGCTCTGTTTTGTGATCCACACTTTTTAGTGCAGAGTCAGTTGATGTGGAGAGCAGGACTGTCTCTCTGAAGTACTCCCGGCCCAGGAGACTATGATGACTACTCAGAGTGTGGTCTGTTTTAGAAGTCACTCTTCTCAGAGACCCCAGTGACCAAGGAGGTTGGTTGCTGGGAGTCATAGGAAGCAGGCCTCATCCTTGGGGTGAAAACTGAACCATCTTTACTTTTTATTAGATCACCTGCTGACCTCTTAATTCATGGAATGGCACTACCTTTTGCCCCCTCAGTTTTTTGACTAGGGTCTGAGGGCGCTTTGTTGGACTTCTCCTTTGCTACTGAAAGTAGGGAAGAGCAAGGGACTTCTTAAACCAGTAGAGGTGGAGTAGCCTCTGCCCACTGATGCAGGCATCATCCCATCTCCCTCATGTAAATTCTACCTCCCCGGGTCTCTGTTATTAAGTAAACTTCACTTATGTACTTCCTTTTGGGTTTCTACCCAATTGGTCGATTTATATGCACAATAGTGTGCTTGCTATATCCACATTTTATAAGTTGTCTTCATTTCCTTTATCTTTAAACTCCGACTGAAAGCTATGGACGTTACATGTGTTCTTTGCATGTATTAACATGTTATTCTTTACTCTCCAACAAAGCTATTAGGTGCCACTGCTGTAGAAGATAAGTTACAAGAAGGTGTTATTGAAACAGTTACAAGTCTATCGCTAGCCAATATTAAGATCTGGATCCTAACAGGAGACAAACAAGGTAATTTGGAAATGGGTGACAATATTTGAAAAGGGGGAATTAATTCTTTGAAAAAAAAAACTTTTAATCAGCAACTTTAAGTACCTCCACATTTTCCTAGTTCTCTACATAGAAAAAAGTTGAAATGCAAAAAAGCTTTCTTTTTAAAATATGAACTTATTCTTTAAAAACTAACAAAAATACCTTCCACAGTACACTTTCTGGTCTGCAGAGTTTCTATATAGTTGTCACCCTTATAGAGAAACATACTTAACATGATTTTCATCTGAGCATTGTTCTGTCAGAACCAAAGGGAGACACTGGAGACCTTACACTGTCCTTTGGTTTCCTGATGGCAGGGAGGTGTGGGAGATCTTCTAGAAGAACTCAGAGTGTTAAGTAATCTCCTGAGAGGCTAAGGGCAACAGCTGTTTCTCAGCTGTTTATGGTCATGTTACTGTATCTTAACAACCACTGCAACTGTCCCAGTGTGCCTGGCTGAATTCCAGGATTGTCTGTGAAAACTGAACCACTTTTAGGAATGAGTAGACACTGAGTGCATGTTGTTTTCTTTTTAAAATTTTATGTTTATTTACTTTTTCATTTTTACATCCCAACCAAAGTCACACCTCCCCACCCCCATCCCGGGCCCCTTCCACTCTTCCTCCACTGTTTCTCTTCAGATACAGGTGGGCCTCCCATGGATATCAGCCAGCCATGGTATAGCAGGTTACAGTGAGACTAGGCATCTCCTCTCCCATTAAGGCTGGATGAGGCAATCAGTAGGAGGAAAGGGTTCCAAAAGCAGGTAACAATCAGAGACAGCCCCTGCTGTCACTGTTAGGAGTCTCACAAGAAGACCAAGCTACACAACTGTAACATACATGCAGAGGGCTTAGGTCAGTCCTATACAGGCTCCCTGCCTGTTAGTTCAGTGTCTGTGAGACCCTGTGAGCCCAGGTTAGTTGGTTCTGTGGGTTTTGTTATGTTGCCCTTGACCCCACTGTGTCCTACAATCCTTCCTCCTCCTCTTTCACAGGATTTCCCAAGCTCTGCCTAATGTTTGGCTGTGAGTCTCTGCATCTGTTTCCATCTGTCGCTGGGTAAAGCTTCTCTAATGAAAGTCGGGATAGGCACCAATCTATGAGTATAGCAGAATATCAACAGAAATCTTTCATTGACTTTTTATTTTGCCATTCATGTTTGGCTCTATCCTAGGTCTCTGGAGTATCCTGCATGTGGGTCCTGGCCCTCAGGGGGTGAGCTCCCTCTCAGAGTATAGGTCTTTAGCTGGGCCAGTCATTATTAGGTTACTCCCATAATTTCTGTGCTACCTTTACCCAGCACATCTTGTAGGCAGGACAAATTGTAGGTCAAAGGGTTTGTGGCTGGGTTGGTGTCCCAGTCCCTCCACTGGAAGTCTTACCTGGTTAGAGAAGATGGCTGGTTCAGGTTCCATATTCCCCATTGCTAGGAGTCTTAGCTGGGGTCACCCTCATATATTCCTGGGAGTTTCCATTGTACTGGGTTTCTAATTCTTTCCAGAAATGCCCCATATTCCAGTTGTTTTCCCCAGTACTCTCTCCCTCCATCCTTCCCCAACCTGATTCCTCCTGTTCCCATCCCTATCCCTTCTTCCATGCTCCTCTCTCTTCCAGTGGCAATGTTCATTCTATTTCCCTCTCACAGTGATATTCATGTATAACCCCATACCCTTTGAGCTCTCCTTGTAACTAAGTTTCTCTGGGTCTGTGGACTGTAGCATGGTTCTCCTTTACTTTATGGTTAATATTCATTTATGAGTGAGTACATGCCATGTTTGTCTTTCTGGGTCTGGGTTACCTTACTCAGGACGATCTTTTCTAGTTCTATACATTTGCAAACAAATTTCCTGATGTCATTGTTTTTAACAGCCGAATAATACTCCATTGTGTAAATGTACCACATTTTCTTTATCCATTCTTCAGTTGAGGGACATCTAGGTTGTTTCCAGTTTCTGACTATTATAGATAAAGCTGCTATGAACATATCTGAGCAAGTGTCCTTGTGGTATGGTGAAGCATCTTTTGGGTATATGCCCAGGAGTGGTATAGCTGGGTCTTGAGGTAGATTGATTCCCAGTTTTCTGAGAAACCACCATATTGATTTCCAAAGTGACTATACAAGTTTTCACTCCAATCAGCAGTGGAGGAGTGTTCCCCTTGCTCCACATCCTCTCTAGCATGAGCTGTCATCAGTGGTTTTTATCTTAGCCATTGTGACAGGTGTAAGATGAAATCTCAGAGTTCTTTTGAGTAGCATTTCCCTGATGGCTAAGGATGTTGAACATTTCAAGTGCTTCTTGGCCATTTGAGATTCCTCTGTTGAAAATTCTCTGTTTAGATATGTGCCCCATATTTTGGTTGGCTTATTTGGTTTGTTGACATCTAGTTTCTTGAGTTCTTAATATATTTTGTATATTAGCCCTCTGTCAGATGTGGGGTCAGTGAAGATCTTTTCCCATTCTGTAGACCGCTGTTTTATCCTTTGGACAGTGCCCTTTGCCTTACAGAAGCTTCTCAGTTTCATGAGGTTCCATTTGTTAATTGTTGATCTTAGTGCCTGTGCAATTAGTGTTCTGTTTAGGAAGTTGTCTCTTGTGCCAACGTGTTCAAGGCTATTCCCCACTGTCTCTTTTATCAGGTTCAGTGTATCTGGATTTATGTTGAGGTTTTTGATCCACTTGGATTTGAGTTTTGTACATGGTGATAGATATGGATCTATTTGCATTCTTCTACATGCTGACATTCAGTTATAACAGCATCATTTTTTGAAGACGTTTTCTTTTTTCCATTGTATAAGTTTGGCTTCTTTATCAAAAATCAAGTGTCCATAGGTGTGTGGATTTATGTCTGGGTTCAATTTGATTCCATTGATCCACCTGGCTGTTTTTAATGCTAATGCCGTTTGGGTTTTTATTACTTTGTTCTGTAGTACAGCATAAAATCAGAGATGGCGATGCTTTCAGAAGTTCTTTTATTGTACAGGATTGTTTTAGCAATCCTGGGTGTTTTGTTTTTCCATATGAAGTTGAGTATTGTTTTCAAGGTCTGTAAGGAATTGTGATGGAATTTTGATGGGGATATTGAATCTGTAGATTGCTTTCAGCAAGCTAGCCATTTTTACTATGTTAATCCTGCTGATCCATGAGCATGGGAGATCTTTCCATCTTCTGATGTCTTCTTTAGTTGCTTTCTTCAAAGACTTGAATTAATTTCTTGCCATACAGGTCTTTCATTTGCTTGGTTAGAGTTACCCCAAGATATTTTATATTATTTGTGGCTATTGTGAAGGGTGTTGTTTCCTGGTTTCTTTTTCAGCCCATTTATTGTTTGTATATAGGAGGGCTAATGATTTTCTTCGAGTTAATTTTGTATCTAGCCACTTCACTGAAGATATTTATTTATCAGCCCTAGGAGTTCCCTTGCAGAATTTTTGGGGTCACTTATGTATACTATCATATCATCTGCAAATAACAATACTTTGACTTCTTCCTTTCCAATTTGTATCCCCTTTATCTCCTTCAGTTGTCTTATTGCTCTAGCTAAAGCTTTAAGTAATAAGTACTATATTGAATAGATATGGAGAGAGTAGACAGCTTTGTCTTGTCCCTGATTTTAGTGGAATTCCTTTAAGTTTCTCTCCATTTAATTTGATGTTGGCTATTGGCTTGCTATCTATTGCCTCCATAATGTTTAGGTATGTCCTTTTTATTCCCGATCTTTCCAAGATGTTGGATCTTGTCAAAGGCTTTTTCAGCATCTAATGAGATGATAATGCATTTTTTTCTTTCAGTTTGTTTATATGGTGTATTACATTGACAGATTTTCATATGTTGAACCATCCCTGCATCTTTGGGATGAAGCCTACTTGATCATGGTAGATGATCTTTTTGATGTGTTCTTGGATTCAGTTTGCAAGTATTTTATTCAATATTTTTGCATCTATGTTCATGGGGGACATTGGTCTGTAATTCCCTTTCTTTGTTGAGTCTTTTGTGGTTTGGGTATCAAGGTGACTGTGGCCTCATAAAAAACAATTTGGCATTGTTTCTTCTCTTTCTATTTTGTGGAATAATTTGAGGAGAATTGGTATTAGCTCTTCTTTGAAAGTCTGGTAGAATTCTGCACTAAAACCATCCAGTCATGGGCTTTTTTTTGGTTGGGAGACTTTTAATGACTTCTTCTATTTCCTTGGAGGTTATGGGTCTATTTAAATTATTTATATGCTCTTGATTTAATTTTGGTAAATGGTATCTATCAAGAAAACTCCATTTCTTTTAGATTTTCCAATTTTGTGGAGTACAGGTTTTTGAAATTTGATACAATGATTCTTTGAATTTCCTCAGTATCTGTTGCTATGTCTCCTTTTTCATTTCTGATTTTGTTAATTTGCATGTTCTCTCTCTGCCTTTTAGTTAGTTTGGATAAGGGCTTGTCTATTTTGTTGCTTTTCCTCAAAGAACCAGCTCTTTGTTTCACTGATTCTTTGTATTGTTCTCTTTGTTTCTATTTTTGTTGATTTCAGCCCTGAGTTTATTTCCTGCTATCTACTCCTCTTGAGTGTGTCTGCTTCTTTTTGTTCTAGAGCTTTCAGGTGTGCTGTTAAGTCTCTGGTATGAAAATTCTCTAATTTTTTCATAGCAGACACTGAGTTCTATGAACTTTGCTCTTATCACTGCTTTCATTGTGTCCCATAAGTTTGAGTATGTTATGCATTCATTTTCATTAAATTCTAGGAAATCTTTAATTTTTTTGGTATTTATTCCTTGACCCAGTGCTAATTCAGTAGAGAGTTGTTCAGCTTCCATGAGTTTGTAGGCTTTCTGTCGTTTCTGTTGTTGTTGAAATTCCACTTTAATTCATGGTAGTCTGATAAGATACAGGGGCTTATTTCAATCTTCTTGTATCTGTTGAGACTTGCTTTGTGACCAAGTATATGGTCAGTTTTGGAGAAGGTTCCATGAGCTGCCAAGAGAAGGTATATTCTTTTGTGTTTGGGTGAAATGTTCTGTAGATATCTGTTAGGTCCATTTGAGTCATAACATCTGTTAGTTCCATTATTTCTCTCTTTAGTTTCTGTCTGGACGACCTGTCCATTGGTGAGAGTATGGTGTTGAAGTTTCCCACTATTGATGTGTGGGGTTTGATGTGTGATCTAAGCTTTAATAATGTTTCTTTTACATATGTGGGTGCCCTTGCATTTGTGGCATAGATGTTCAGAATTGAGATGTCATCCTGGTGGATTTTTCCTTTAATGAGTATGAAGTGTCCTTCTCCATCTCTTTTGATTAATTTTGGTTTGAAGTCTATTGTGCTATATATTAGAATAGCTACACCAGCTTGCTTGTTAGATTCATTTGATTGGAAAATCTTTTTCTAACCCTTTACTTTGGGGCAATGTCTATCCTTGATGTTGAGGTGTGGGTTTTTTTTTTTTTTTTTTTTTTGTATACAGCTGAAGGATGGATCCTGTTTTCATATCCATTCTGTTAGCCTGTGTCTTTTTATTGATGAATTGAGTCCATTGATATTGAGAGATATTAATGACCAGTGATTGTTAATTCCTGTTATTTTGTTGTCCTTCTTGTTGTTGGTTTTTGTATGTGTGTGTGTGTGTGTGTGTGTGTGTGTGTGTGTGTGTGTGTGTTTCCCTTCTTTGGATTTTGATGGTGTGAGATTATCTATTGCCCGTGTTTTTGTGGGTATAGTTAACTTCCTTGGGTTGGAGTTTTCCTTCCTAATACCTTCTGAGGGCTGGATTTGTGGATAGATATTATTTAAATTTGACTTTGTCATGAAATATCTCCATCTATGGAGATTAAAAGTTTTGCTGGGTATAGTAGCCTAGGCTAGTATCTGTGGTCTCTTAGAGTCTTCAAGACATCTGTCCAGGTACTTCTGGCTTTTAGAGTTTCTGTTGAGCAGCTGGGTGTAATTCTTATAGATCTGCCTTTATATGTTACTTGGCCTTTTTCCCTTGCAGCTTTTAATATTTTTCTTTGTTCTATATGTTTAGTGTTTTGATTGTTATGTGATGTCAGGATTTTCTTTTCTGATCCAATCTATTTAATATTCTGTAAGCTTCTTGTACCTTTATAGGCATGTCCTTTTTTAGGTTAGGGAAATTTTCTTCTATTATTTTGATAAATATATTTTCTACTGAGTTTTTTTGCCTTCATTTATTCCTATTATTCTTAGATTTGGTCTTTTCATGGTGTTCCAGATTTCCTAGAAGTTTCATGTTAGGCATTTTTAGATTTAACATTTTCTTTAACCAATGAATCCATTTCTTCTATTGTGTCTTCAATGCCTGAGATTCTCTCTTCCATCTCCTGTATTCTGTTGGTGATGCTTGCATCTGTAGTTCCTGTTCTCTTACCCAGATTTTCCATTTCCTGAATTCCCTCAGGTTGTGTTTTCTTTATTGCTACTATTTCAATTTTCGCTTCATGAATAGTTTTCTTTACCTGCTTGTTTTTTCTTGCCCAGTCAGTTGTATTGTATAATGCAGTGTGTGTTTGCTAACACCAGTGGGTCTGATAGGCTCTGGGGAACACAACCACAGCTTCAAAACTTTATGGAAAATGTAACAGAGGTGATCTTTCTTTATACCAGAAACCGCCATCAATATTGGTTATGCTTGCAATGTGCTGACCGACGCCATGGATGCCGTGTTTGTGATAACGGGGAACACAGCTGGAGAAGTGCGAGAAGAACTCAGGTGTGTGTTGAAGGAAAGGGAGAAAGTAGGTCTGGGAAGGGAGAAGGGCTATCAGGCATATGGGAAAGCAGAAGTGTGTGTGCTGCAGTCCCCAGTGAGTTCTCTTTGTGTAGGTGTTCCTGCAATCTTCCTTAAGTCTCATTCATGTTAGTCACAAAAGCTAGGATAAAGTTGACATTAGCAATGAATCATTGTCTTTGAGACTCCAACATTTCCTATGTGTTTTAAGAAAAGAATCTCAAGTCATGTATGTTGTTCTTTAAAATTACTTGTTTGCAAAAACCTGGAAGATATTAAGTGATGATGAATAGCAATGTCACTGAAGGTGCGTTTTAAAAACACCAGTCCCCTGGCTCCCTTCCATCTTTGAGTCCGGTCTCTGAGGTATTGAGTATTGGAATTAGTATTTAGTAGGCACCTGCAGTTTGTGATAAGACAACTTTGGAAAACACAGGAGGAGGTGCCGTATGGTCAGAAGAGTGAGTACTCAGCCCCCACTGCTGAGCAAGCACTTCGTATGAGAAGTGGAATGCTCTGCTGTTCGTACAGCTGCCCCCTAGTGCTAGAAAATACAAGAGTGCTGGCTGGCATTGGACATACGAGCACATAAATATTAATTTTGGAGGATTAGTATTTCTTAACATCTATCTGTTCGTTATACTTATTTTCTGTTACTTCATTTGGAAAAAACCATTAAAAATCTACATAATTATTTCCCTCTACATTTGAAAAGTGCTGGCTTGTAACAGCTTTGCTTGCTGCTCCTACAGCTTCTCTGACCAAAGCTTGCTGGGTAGGGAAGGAAATCTTAGATTTCACCAACTGAGAGCTGTAGATTGAATCTGCTGTTGTTTCTGTGGGACCCTGAGTAGAAAAGGGCTCTCGAGTGCTGGTGTCAAGTTCTGACAGAAGGCCACTTGTGTCTTTGTCAAATTAAAAATTGGGAAATTTTATTAATTATTAGTAATATATTCTAATTATTTATATAGGTTTAAAATGTCTTATTTATTTATTGACAGCATACTGGCCATGTTTTTTATTGGAGTTAATGATTTTTGATAATTTTTAATGTAATTTTATGACAGAATTCATGGAGCCTGTGGGAGAAATAGTAATACTTGGATGATTAATTAAAATATTAATTTTCAAGGTAAATTGTTACTTATGTTCATATACATATGTGTATATAATTCTGGCACAATAATTTTATACAGATTGTAAAACCAATAAATCAGCAGTTTCCCTCCCCATTTATTTCCTGTTATAGTTAGTTGGTTTGCATTTTAATTACTAAAATTTTAAACCACTTTGCAACTAACCTGCACAAGTAAACCTAAAATTTCAAAAGTAATGTTGTCAGGATTTATTTGCAAGGCATACAATTTTAAAATGTATGCACTTATTTGAGAGAAAATGAACTCATGAAGTCCCTTTTAAAACAACAACAAAACTTAAGGCGTGTGCATTGAATTTGCACAGAGGCTAAGAGAAAAAAATCCAAAGCAGTGGTTAATGATGATTTTCCCAGTTCTTTTGGAAGTCTAAAAATAACAAACTAGCAACAAAACCTCCAAAACAAAACATTAGCATCAGTGTGAATCTCCAGGAATGGAAGACAGTGGGCAGCACTGGTTGCTTCTCAACACAGGAGGCTGTTCATTTGATGTTAGACTATGTTTGAAGCAGTACATGATGCCCCCAAAGAAGTCACATTTTATTGAATGTGAATCTCTCCAAACACAACTTGGGGAGGAAAGGGTTTGTTTTAGATTACACTTCCAGGAAACAGTCCATCAGCGGGGGAAGCCAGGGCAGGAACTCAAGGGAGAAATCTGAAGGCAGAGACGTGGAAGAGGAAACCATGGAGGAATGCTGCTTCCTGGCTTGCTCCTTGGCTAACCTCAGCTGGCTTTCACATAGCCCAGACCCACCATGCGTTGGGCCTTCCCATACTGATCATCCATCAAGACATTGCAAACATGGCAATGGCAAAGCCTACACTTAGCCACTCATCATTACGGGAGCTTTGCTTCCTACTCTGCTCCTCAAGACAGGTCTTACTCATCTTTGGAGACTTGAAGAAACCTGAACTTTTTCCTTTCAAAATACTCAATTAGCAATGTTCCAGGTAGTCAGGTTTAGATGATATTGATGCTACGCTTTTCAAGAGTCTGTTTTGGAGCTCAAAAACCAAGCAACTTACTCCTTTCTGTGTGTGTTTCCCTTCCCAAGCAAGACATGTCCCCGAGTAAAGAAAGAGAAGGCCCTTGAGTTCATAGAAATAGTTGGAGAAGTAGTCAAGTTAGTACCTCAAGATTTTATCCACAGCTACAACTAGTTGACTACATAGATGTTGTAGCTGTCATTTCATAGAATAAATGTGGAGAAATGTGTGTTATTTATGTACCATTGTTGGAACCTTCAAATGGTAGAATTCTCTATATAGTTTTAGAGGAAACTAGCAATGTATTTCAAAAATATAAACAGGCATGCTTTTGACTTAGTGATCCCTGTTCTAGGAATTTCTTCTAAGGAAGCAATAAACAAATATATGAATATGTAGCTGAAGAAATGTTTATTGCTGCATTGGGTATGATAATAGATAATTAAAATAGCTCACATGCCTAGTTGTGAAGAATTTTGTTAAATATGATATTTACAAGCAATAGAATACAATTAGTCAATAAAATGATTTTGCTTTTATTGACTTTGGAAGATGAGTGATATATTGAAGTGAAAAATGAGATTATAAAATGTGTATAGAATGACATATTTTGGAGACACACACACACACACACACACACACACACACACACACACACACACACACACAACTATACATCTACCCACCTAACTACCTATCAAGTCCTGGAAAATATTTTAGAATTGATAAAAAACTAAAAAATGTGTTTATTTTTTAATGAGAAGAAAAATAGTCAAAGGAAAATATTTACGGGTAGGTGTAACCTCACATCCCACGAGGCTACATTGTTCAGCTGACAGGCCTGTCCATGCTAATTTTAACCCAGACTTGGAGGTACCTTCAAGCTTTGAGGCTAGCATGGAGGCAATGCAGGATAGAAAATTCTCTGGCAGAAGGAATACATTTCCAGAACGCATTTGCTTTCTATGGACACTGAGGGGAAAGAGTACCTAAGGAGAGCTATTGTGTGGAGATCTCCACTATATTCATAATCTTGGTGATTTATATATCTAAGTCCATAGCTTTGGGGATGAAATATTAAAATCATAAATTTGTGCCATTCCATGTTCTTGTGTTATGTTTTTAAGTTCAGTGAAAGTTCATGCAAAAAAAATAATGTGTCAGAAGAGCAGGGTCTGAGTGATAGTAGTCATTGGAGGGAAACTTCTTAAATGCTTGTAGTTAAACCTGTCAAGTGTGTTTGGATTTTGTCAATATGGGCGTGTAATTTTCAAGCTACACAGCATGCATGCAGCTTGTGTAGAGTCATTAGTGCCATTTTGGACACATGGAATCCCGATTGACTTTGCTCGAATTGATGTGTTACTGGTAGCACCATGCCACAGATCTACAGTTAAGCCCTGCCAGTGTTTCTGAGGTTATTTCATGGATTGTACTTTAACAGGGCATGCATCTTCTGCTCAGAACAAAACAGAGAATGCAATGTTGTTCAGTCAGACAAGAAAACTCATTCAGTGTTTCATTTCTGTGGCACTGATCACATGTTTTGTTCTCAGAGAAGTTCATTAACCTGTAACTCCACTGCCTTGGAGTACCGGTGCACCAGGACTCGATACTCCCTCTTTAATCAGTAGAATTTTTAATCTTTAGTGCTTTTTGCAAGTGCAAATGGCTCCTGGAGCAGGTAGGTAAGGTTAATTTTGTGATAGAGGCTGTTTATATTAGTGCTTTCATGGAGAAGAACATGACAATGGCTGTAGCATCATTCAGACCAAACAAGAGGCATCTTGGTTTGAATTCCCAGGTTCTAGTCTCCTGGGTAAAGTGTTTTAGTAGGTCAAGTTTCTTTTCATAAACTGTAAAATTCCAGAATGGTACATTTTGAGTTCTGGCACATACTGGTACTGTTGCCCACAGTTTCAAAAGTGCTGCTTGTTTTCAGGAGTTCATGCCCCCATCTAGGCCGATTCCCAATTTCTGATAAGGGATCAGCGTCTTTAAAGGTCCTTGGGCAGTGAGGGATGGTAAACATGAAGCCTGCACTAAAATCTTCATTCACTCTCTCCCTTCCTCCACGGTTGGTAGAGGTAGGGTTGTGCTGTCTCTAATGGCCCTCTGCCAATGTATCTTACTCCATCCTAGAGAAAGCCTGTGACTGACTGTGTGTGTAAAGGCATTTGTTGTGGTAACCAAGAGCTAGGAATTGGAAGTCCTGGGCCTGCCACGGACTAATCAAGTGGCCAAAAGTCAGAGAGCTAATCTGTCAGAGGCAGACCCAAGTTCCCAGGGAATAAGCAAGCACAGAGTACTGGCCTTTGTACCGAAATCCAAATTCTTTTCCTTTAAACAGAATGTCATAATTTAAACCTATTTCCTAATAGATCCTTTTAGTTCTTGGATCTAGAGTGCCAGAAAAGGACTGACAAAATGGCTTGTTTCCCCACCTCTTTTCTCCTTTGTAGGTTGAGTGCCTACAAAAGCCTTACCCTGCTTTACTGTGCCTCTGATGATATGGGCTGTGGGTGCTCTAGCCAACTCAACTCCTAATGTATTTCTGCATTCCAACATTGTACTAAACTGCCACCTCATTACAAAGCCTAGGAGGTACAGGCATGCTTTTTTTTCCTTTTTCTTTTCTTTCTTTCTTTCTTTCTTTTTTTTTTTTTTAGCATCTGTTTGTATCCTGAGGCTACACAGTACATGTGATGCTTATACAATGTACAGTTCATCTTCATTGAGAGGTATTATGTACAGCTTCCCTCCCTCCTAAGGAATTGCTTTTGTGAGAACCCAACTGTATTTGGAGAACTGAGTTCCAGGAAGTAAATGAAATGCCAGCTATGAACATCCACCCAGGTCTGACAGTGTGAGCATCCAGTCTGGCACGGAGTGAAGGCCTGGGAGGAGGGAGCATTAGGAATTTTAGCAGAGCATAAAAATTGTCCCTTTTCTGCCCAGAAAAGGGTTTGTGTCACATGCTGGGAAGACATCGTTGGGGAAAACTCCTAAGTAAATAGAATTTCAGCCAGTGTGTTCATGAACTTCACCCTCCTTTGGAATGTTTTCATTCTCCAAGGGGGAAACAGGTTGAGTCATTTACACAGCAAATGGGAACTTCACTAAACAGGAAACCCTGGGAGATGGTTTTTTTTTTTTTTCTCTTCAGTGCCTTTTCAAAACCCAGTTTATGGGATTGTAGCACTGTCATAGAAATGCTCATGTCCAATTTCATTTCTCCCATTCATCATGTGGTGCTGTCAATTTTCATGGCCATGATGAGTGTTGCTTGGATTGCTTATCTACTGTGGATGCCCGAACCTTCTGTTTACAACAGTAATCCTTCCCCACAGTGCATTTCCCACACAACCCTCTAACCTTGCACATCCTTTTGTTTGTTCCTGAAAACCGTTTGCAAACTGTCTGACAGCACCCTTGGAACCAAGGGAGCGTGACAGGACTCGGAAGTGAAGGTGTGATTTTGGTCCTGGACAGCAGAAGGCAATGTTGAGCCAGGAAACAAGGTAGCTTGAAGGCTTCTGGGTTTCCTTTGTATGTAAATTCTTAGTGATGCATTTTTAAATAACTCAAAAGCTGAAGGAAAAATGATTGTTTTAATATGATTATTCTCTCCTATCAGAGAAACTTTAATATGAACCTATTTTAAGAAATGTTTTCTACATTGGGTAGGACTTCAGGGAGACAGTTCATTTTGCCATAAGTCAAAACATCCACTAACATATTCCTTACTTCCTGTTTTCTTCTGGCATTCATCTGTACATGTAGTTGTATATTCACTTGCAGCAGTGGCTGGCTTGAGCACCCTTCTGCCGGGGACGTCGGCTGGTGTTCCTACCATGGCTGGTGTTCCTACCATGGCTGGTGTTCCTACCATGGAAGCTCCTGTGGTTATGTTGATGGAACTATTTTTATAGCCATGCCACCCACAGGTCTTTGGGGAAGGAATTTCCTTCCTTTAAAGACATCATCCCATTTTTGAAAAGAACAGTAAAATGCCACTTCTAAGGATGTTATGTCATCAAATAAACTTTCTCTTAAATGGGAGACATGGATGAGATGTGTGCAGGACTCCTGTGTGTCTTACCGATTAGGTCTAAAGCATTGCAACGAATTTCCATTCGCAACAACCCTCATGCTTTGGTGTTTGTAGTTTCTTATAACATTGTATGTCAAATTGATGATCATGCACACCACACACACACACACACACACACACACACACACACACACACACACGGGGGTGGGGATGAGAGGGAGAGAGAAAAGTGGAGAGAATAGAGAGAAGGAGGGGAAATATTTTTCAATGACAAGGTGCAATTCATTATCTTTAGTTTTTTGTTCAGCATTTAAAATCATTGTATGCCAGAGAGTAGTTCTTCAGCCTTCACACACCATAGCTATTGAGATCCCTTAGTTAAAACTAGTTCTTAGGTAGTTTAAAATGTTTGCGATGATTTTGTTTTCATCATTCTTACCTGTCTGTTTCCTGTGCCTCACCCCCACACCATGCAGTTTTTTGACATGTACTGCTGTCTGTCCATTGGCTTGCTTGCTGGAGCTAATTCTTGGGCCTTTTTCTGTCTGAGTAGTGATGAAATGAATTAACTTCTAGGCCAGTCTTTTGGTGCAGTTATATAGATTAGCTCTGTGTACTTTGTTATACTTTTTAAAATTATACTATTCTTTAAGGAAAGCAAAGGAAAATTTGTTTGGACAAAACCCGAGTTTTTCCAATGGACATGTAGTTTACGAAAGCAAGCGGGAGTTGGAGCTGGACCCGGGTGCAGAAGAAGCTGTAACAGGAGACTGTGCCTTAGTCATAAACGGCCACAGTTTGGTGAGTTGGCCCGAGGCTACTGTCCTTTCTTTTTCTTTTTCCCAATAATCATCTCTTTTGTGCAGTCATAATGAGAACCCCTTTTGTGTTTTTCAAACAAATGACACTACAAGGAATAGGGCGTGCACAGGATATCCTGTTTACAAAAGGGAAGACTTCTAGGGTGCATTTCATACATTGTTTGGATGATCGCACTGGTTGTGAGGCGCTGGGGAAGCAATTCACAGGGAACCTATGAATTTTGCCTAAACAGTCACTTAGGAGAATTGTTTAAATGCTTTTGTAAGGGAGGATGTCACAGCTCAGTGTCACTTAATTGAAATAATGTGACTGGATGGATGGGCTTCAGTTACTGCTCTTGTTAATGTTTGTGATTTGCGAGTCATAACCTGACCTTCATAGCATTACCACGCAAAATCATCGTCATTAAGATACCTCTGGTGGTTTTTGTAAATAGCAACATTCTACAGCAAAGCCAAACAATTTGATTTGATTAGGAAATCTGGTTCTTGTCATAATAGAATAAACTTGCATTGTACTTTTTATGCAGTTCAGGTTCCAAGCCCCGAATGAAACTCAAACGGCTCCTCTGAGTCTCTAATTAGAATACAAAAGCCCTGACTGCAGTCTAGTGAAATTATCATTTATATGTACCAAGAACTTAATCACACATCTTTCTTTGGCTTTGATGCTCATTTTTCACTTTGGAGTCTAGAAAATGAGCGTTTGTTCTTGAAGACAGTTTCTTAGCGGACAAAAGAAGTTGGATGTGAGTATATTAGATTCCCCCTCATGACCATCCGCCTGTTAGCTCCTAGTGCTCTCTGCTCTATCCAGCTGGATTGCAGACATAACTATGTGTTGCCTTCCACACCATGGAAAGTTACAGAGCACAGCTGCGGGCCAAGCTCAGTCGAAAGCTGGTCCAGATGACATGAACTTTTCCCTTGCACAGATGAACACCAACTGAAAGTTATGTCTGTCTGCTGAGATCTGGAGCTGAATGGCCCAGCCAGTGCAGTAGGACAGGATCCCTAATTGGTTATGGTTTGACTGTCCTTTGGGCTTGAGGAAGCCAGAGAGGGGGTGTGGGCTCTCAGGTGATAATCACCTACCCTGTCTTTCTCTCTGTTGAAAGAAAGGGCTAAGAGAGGTGCTCCTCAGGAGCCCTGTTTGCTAAGGATTCACTGAGGGTTCTTTAATATCTGTTACTTAAATATAGATTCTTGTTTCCTTTGAACACGTCTGTTATAAAGTGCAAAGTGAGATGTTTCTAGAAAGGTAATTGTCCAGTTAATTGTGCTCTTTTTCTCAGTAATTTCTTAGAGTATAGAAAGGCTCTTGGTATGTGGAACAGGGACAGAAATGGTTGGGGAACCTTGGTTGAGGCACAGGTTGCCTGCCACCCTATTGTTCAGGCTTCTGATTCCAACCACAGAGCTTTTTTAGGGCCAACCTCCCCTCATGACCTTTTCGTCTTGCCTGCACATTGGCATTCACAAACAGTAACTGTACAAAATAATACAAAGGGGACTAGCAGCCCAAAATGTAGAAATCACCATAGTTGGCAGTTCATTTAAAACTATCTCAATGTGAGTGGGCTCTATCTGTTGCTTCCACTGGTTTTAGTGGTTCCCAGAATTTTCCCAACATCCATTATAGCCATATCTTGCCAAGACAGCATGGTGGCATGCCAAAGAGACACACTAAGGGCATGCCTTTTATTTTTATGTTAAACTTCCTTGAAACTTACTGATGGCTCAATAGCCATGCCTTTCTTTCTGTTATTGATTTTGTGATTCTGAATTGACAAGGTAACGAAATGGTTCTGAAATTAAGCCAGTTGAGAACTAAGACGTGTGTGTGCTTTGACAATTGTCATGCATTCTGTTGCTGTTAGTTTCTGTTTGTCTTGCTGATACAGGCCCATGCCCTAGAAAGCGATGTCGAGAAGGATCTTTTGGAACTTGCCTGCATGTGTAAGACTGTGGTTTGCTGCAGAGTCACCCCACTCCAGAAAGCTCAAGTCGTAGAGCTGGTCAAAAAGCACAGAAATGCTGTGACCTTGGCCATTGGCGATGGGGCCAACGATGTCAGCATGATTAAAAGTAAGAGGGTGTTTTTCTCCATGAGGCACACTACATGCAGGAAGTCCTATTTCGGCATGCAATGATATGTCGTAGAACTGTGCATTAATTTAACTTTACCGTTGTTCTTCCATAAATGACACTTTCTTTGCCCAGCACTTCCACAATTATTAGCATCCCTAAGATACTTTCTCTTCTGTTAAATCACTTGCATATTTCTTGCCATCTCCTAAGTAGTTTGTGGATGAGGGAAAAACCAGTCAGAGCAAGTGAAAGTAGCCAGGGCTGCATTCCTAGTGGCTGGGTTGATCCCATCTTGGTTATTGACCAGTGTTAAGTGCACATTTCCAAACTGTTCCTAGCCCAGATACTTAACTATGTGACTAATTCATGATGGATGTGAAAAACTATAATAATTATTGTAGATGCACAGTTATAATAAATGACTGACAAAAAAGAAAAGTAAGTTCCTTAAAGATACTGTGATTTTGTTTGGTGATGGATGTTGTTCTTCTTCTCCCGCCTAGGCGCTCACATTGGCATTGGCATCAGCGGCCAGGAAGGCCTGCAGGCAGTCTTAGCCAGTGACTACGCTTTGGCTCAGTTCAGATATCTCCAACGGCTGCTTCTTGTTCATGGAAGGTGGTCCTATTACAGAATGTGCAAGTTTTTATGCTATTTCTTCTACAAGAACTTTGCGTTCACTCTTGTGCATTTCTGGTTTGCCTTCTTCTGTGGTTTCTCAGCACAGGTGAGTAAAAACCCCGATTCTTCTCCCACAATGACACCCACTCTTCTTCACATTATTTTACTAATAAAGAAAAGACACTTCTATACACCTGGCCCAGGACAGTATATTGAGTGTTGATGAGCTTTGAATCCAACCCACATTAAAAACAAAACAAAACAACAACAACAACAAAAAAAAAATCCACGTGTAGCTGGAATTTTTTTATTTGTAGAATAACTAACTACCAGTTCTCACATAACTTTTAGCTTTTATTGAAATGTTTTGGTATGATAACAGGTAAGCTCAATGAAGAGTTTTTAAAATGTATTTTTATTCTTTAAAGATTTCATACATGCCTATAATATGTTTGATCATACTACACTCACCTCACCCCAACTCCTTCCAGATCCATTCAAGTCCAACCCCCATCCCTCCAATTTTATGTCTTAAAAAATTACAACCTGCCAAGTTCAGTTTGTGCTGCCCATAAGCTCATGGGCATGGGGCCGTTCACTGGCACATAGTCAACCTACTGGGGACTATAACCTTAAAGAAAACTGGGTTTCCCTCCACTATCAGCCATCTGTGATTAAAGGCTCCACAGCCAGCTTGGTGTGTCATGAACACCTCTCCCGTGTGCTCATGGGTGCAGGGCCTGCCATGTCCAGAGGGGACTGGTTTCTCCTCTCTCTGGCACCTTCCTCCCCTGTCCTGACCTCTGGCTCTTATAAATCTTTCTGCCATTTCTCCCTCAGTGGTGCATTGGGGAAATGGGGTATAATATAGAAGTCCATATATGGCCTGGCACTCCACAGACACTCTGTACTTGGATCAGTTGTGAGTTTCTGTTTTAACCATCACCCACTGCATAAAGAAACTTCTTTGATGTGGTCTAAAAGCTGTACTAATTGATGGGTACAGAGATAGGGATTCAGAGGGCAATGTGATATTTTACATCAAGAAGTAGGTGATGCTCTGACATCGGAGATGTTTTGATATCTCTCCACCAGCTAAAGTTCATCTACAGATAATGTTGATATCATGTAAGTAGTTAGCAAATTCATATACAGTATTCTATTTTGTATGTACATGTAGATAATAGTTAAACTTTAAAAATAATTTATTTTAAAATTCTTGGCTATTTCATTGTGTATATGATGCATTTTATTCATTTATATTTCCCATCACTCTTCCTTGGCCCTCTTCTTCCACTGATCCCTTTCTTCTTCTCAGCAAGTTGTTCTCCTACTTCCATGGAGAATGGATGAGTCTGGAAAGTATAATATTAAGTGAGGTGATCCAAACTCAGAAGGACAAATCCTTTTAAAATTTTTTATATTTTTAATTAACTTACAAAGTGGTAGATATTCCTTATTGATTTTTTGTGCATCCTTAATTGTGATTATCCCCACCCTGTTTCCCTCCCTGTCCTGTCCCTCCATTCCTGCATGAGCTTTTCTCTGCTGGTCCTCCGAGCTCCACTCTTCTATCACACACGTGTGCTATACTGTCCTATCCATCCTTGAAGTCTCTTTCCCTCCTGATTATGGCCCTAAGCACATGTACATAAAAATGAGAAGCTAGGATCCACATATGAGAAGACACATGAAGTGTTTGTCTTTCCGAGCAAGGGTTACTGCCTCACTCAGTATAATACTTTCTACTTCGTTCGTTTCCTGCTCATTCATGATTTCGTTTTTCTTTACAGCTGAGTAAAATTCCATTATGTGTATGTCCCACAATTTCATTACCTGTTTATTAGTTGGTGGACGTCTAAGGTGATTCAATTTCCTTGCTGTCATGACTAGAGCAGCAATGACCATGGATGCACAAATCTTTCTGTAGTAGCACCTGGAGTCCTTTGGGGTTATGCACAGGAGCGTTCTAGATGGGCCACATGGTAGTTCCTTTTTAGCTTGCTGAGAAGTCTCCACACTGATTTCCATAGTGGCTGCACCAATTTACACCCTCCCAATAGTGTAAAAGAGTTTCCCTCCCACCTCCTCCTTAGCATTTGCTGTCACTTGTTTTCTTGATGATAGTTATTCTAACTGGGGCATTGACTTGCATTTCCATGATGGGTAGGAATACTGAACACTTAAAAATATATTTACTAGCTCTTTGCATTTGAGACTCCTCTGTTCAGTTCTACAGCCCTTCTTTTTTTTTTTTTTTGGTTTTTCGAGACAGGGTTTCTCTGTGTAGCTTTGCGCCTTTCCTGGAGCTCACTTGGTAGCCCAGGCTGGCCTCGAACTCACAGAGATCCGCCTGCCTCTGCCTCCCGAGTGCTGGGATTATCTACAGCCCTTCTTAGAACTGGGTTGTTTGTTTTCTTAATGTTTGGGTTCTTGTATTCTATGTATAGCCC
Organism: Peromyscus attwateri; assembly: GCA_902168425.1. Classification (NCBI taxonomy): domain Eukaryota; kingdom Metazoa; phylum Chordata; class Mammalia; order Rodentia; family Cricetidae; genus Peromyscus; species Peromyscus attwateri. The sequence goes on along the minus strand of CABHPP010146679.1, from coordinate 16,054 downwards.
AGATAGATAGTAATCTTCTGTCATCTACATAGCTGGTGAAGGTCCTCCCATTCTGTAGGCGACCTCACCAACATGATTGACAGTTTCTCTTTCTGTGCAGAAGCCTTTTAATTTCATGGGGTCCCATTTATCAACTGTTGGCTTTATTTCTGGAGACCCCAGAGTCCTATTCAGAGAGTCTTACCTGTGCCAATACCTTGAAGGGTTTCCCCACGTTTTCTGTTAGCAATTTCAGAATTTTAGGTCTTATGTTAAAGACATTGATAAATATCTGATTTTGTTCTTCAGCATGGGTACATCAAGCTCTCACTGCATCATTTGTTGAAGATGCTGGGTTTTTTTCTTCAGTTTTGGCATCTCTGTCAAAAACAGGTGTCTATAGTTGTTTTTATCCACGTGGTTTCTATCCACGTCTTCTGTTATGTTCTATTGCCTACACATCTATTTTTGTGAAACTATAACTCGGTAGCAGTTACGGTGATACCCACAGCTCTGTTTGTTTCCCTCAGGCCTGCTTTGGCTGTCTGAGGTCTTCTGTGCTTCCATGTGAATTTGAAGATTCTTAAGGTTCTTTTTCCTATTTATGTAAGAAGTAGTGTTTGAATTTTTATGTGGTTTGCTTTGAATTTGCAGATAGTTTGTAGTATGAGAGCTGCATTCACAATACTGATTCTAATCTATACACATGGAAAGTTTCCCTCTCCCATGTCTTCCGTCAACTCCATACTGCCTTTGTCAATTTCAAAGTTTTCATTGTAGAGTCCTTTCACTCCATTGGTTAAGTTTCTTCGAACATTCTTTATCTTAATCTTTTGGTTAAAAAAAAAAGATTTGCTTTATTACAGTGTGTGTGTGTGTGTGTGTGTGTGTGTGTGTGTGTGTGTGT
>CABHPP010146678.1:25025-38455 GCA_902168425.1 Peromyscus attwateri | reverse complement strand
CTAAAGACCAAACTCTAGTGTGCCTTAGAATCTCTTGAACAGCTTTTAAAAACAGACTGCTGAGCCCCCACCGCCAGTTCCTGACTCGGTAGATCTGGGATGGGGTGGGGAGTGTTTTATAATTTGCATTTTTAACAAGTTCTCTAGTGATACTACTGACAGCAGGAATCACAATTTGGGAATTGCTATGCCAGTTCAGTCCTTCTGGAGTTAGACACTGATTGGGTTCAAATTCTCCTTTCTCCACCTTTTGACAGGGCGTTCTTAGAAGGGTGACAGCTTGAGAGTACCAACGCAACAGGAGTTCTAAAAAATGAAAAGCATACTTCTTAATCCTTACCACAAAACTATGAGAAAAAATGCCATGTTACCTTTTTCAGATGCTTCAGTTAAACTGCATGTAAGATAGGAAACCCAGGCAAGCCGGGCAGTGGTGGCCCACGCCTTTAATGCCAGCACTTGGGAGGCAGAGGCAGGTGGATCTCTGTGAGTTCGAGGCCAGCCTGGTCTACAGAGCGAGATCCAAGACAGTCTCCAAAGGCAAGTGCATCTAAGCCTATCCTCAACCTCCCTCAGAAGTGTTTGTGAGAATTAATAGGCTGTGCAAACAGTCAGAGGCACTACTTAAGCACTCGATAATATCCCTCTTTGCCACTATTGTTTAGCCTGTTTCCTTGTAAGGAAACCATCTAGGAAGTCACTTGCACTTTTTAAAGTACCTTTGACATGACCATATTCTGCATTATGTGCTAGGAGAGTTTATTAAAAAATCCAGATTCTGGGCTGGGAAGATGGCGCAGTGGGTAAGAGCATTTGCCATGTAAGCACAGAGACTTGAATCCCCAGCGTCCATGTAAAAGCTGACGTAGACCTGCCAGTACTGGGGGCAGAGATAGGAGCTCCCTAGTCAGCCAGTGAAGACCACAAGCTTCAGGTCTGGTGAGAAGACAGAGACAGCTGGATCTCTGGGAGTTCGAGGTTAACCAGATAGAGTTCCAGAGTTCTAGGCCACCTGGAATTACACGGTGAAACCCTGGATTTTTGGGGTGTTTTGTTTTGATTAAGTATATAAAAGTTCTTCTGTACTTCCAACTAATGTTTGCCCAGTTAGGAATTATGCTGTAAGGGTAGAGATGTAGCTCACTGGTAGGGCACTTGCCTAGCATTGGTAAGGACCAAGATTCTATCCCCAGTATTGAAAGGGTGGTATGCTCTAGGGGAATCTGGATTTTTTAAAACTAGCATCCCTGATGATTCTTGTCACCAGGCATACTATAAGATATTAAGTGTTTTATTACTTTATACAGAGAAGAAAACCGAGTATGAAGGAAATTGCTAATTGGCCCAAGATCACTAAGAAAGAAACCAAGTCATCTACTTCCAGGTAGTCTATCTAAAATTTTTCTTTGTTTAGGGGACAAATTTTCACTATGTAGCTCAAGCTGGCCTCAAACTCAGGATTCTTCACCCTCAACCTTCTCAGTACTGGGCTTACAAGCATGTATTACCACACTCAACTTGTCTGCATGGTTTTTTTAAGTTCTATTTTATTTATTATTCTTAGTGTGGAGGTCAGAGGACAACTTTCAGGAGTTGGCTCTCTCCTCCCACGGTGGGACCCAGGTATCAAGCAAGGATGGAACCTAAGTAATCAGATTTGTAGAGTACTTGGCCAGCCCCACAATTTAAAAATTCTATAACAGTAGGTAAAACTAAGGTGTTGGAAGTCAAACGCTATACTCCAAACCTCCACCAAGAATGTCTTTTTTAAAAATATTGTTTGGGGGATTTGATGTAGGATTTGGACATGCTAAATGTGTGCTGTGTCCCTGAGCTGTACCCAACCCTTAGAAGTTCTTAGAAAGTTCTAGGATGAGACCAAGAATGTGCATTTCCAACACATTTCCAGGTGATGCTGACCCCCAGAAGTCATATTTTATGACCAATGGACTGTGCTGCCTTAAGCTTCTTGCCAGTGTCAACAGGGCAAACTAGCTCAGGTCGATGAGGCAGGAACTGGCAAGAATTAACAAGGCTTCAGAGAAATGTAAAAATCCAGCCCTTCTACCAATAACTTGTTGTTACTGAACCCATGTCCAACTGCTTGCCACTAAATGCCAGCCCTCCTCTTAGGGAGAAGACTGAGAGAAAAGCAAATCAGTTTTATTCAGAGACTAGCACCCTGAGGAGATAGGGCCTATTGCCTCAGAGCCCCATCTCAGGAAACTCGGGGGCACAAAGTTTGTGGTGTGGTATGTGTGTGTGTGTGTGTGTGTGTGTCTGTGTGTGTGTCTGTGTGTATGTGAGGTAGGTGGGCACAGAGGGGAGATGTTTATGCCAAGTGTCTTCCTCAATCACTATTTTCTGAGACAGGGTCGCTTACTAAACCAAGAGCTCACTGATTCAGCTAGCCTACCTGGCCAGCAAAGCCCAGGATCCTCCTCTCTCTGCCTCCCCAGTGCTGGGATTACAGGTATGTGTGTGTCACCAAGGCTAGTGTTTTACATGGGTGCCGGGAATCATAAGCTCATACTTGTGCAGTAAACACTCTACCTACAAAGCTATCTTCCCAGCCCAACGAAGGACTTTTATAAGAGGGGAAAGAAGGGGGAGGTGGCAATGGGCAAGCCTCCTAGAACAACCGCACTACTTTCTACAAGTTAGACATCATAGCAACTTACGTGTTTTGTGTTGTCTGATGCCCAGAATCAAAGACTACAGAGTGGCAATACACATTCTGATGTTATATGAAGGTCAAGGTTCTGTAAATCTAAAGTAAGATCACTTAACAATTATCATCTTAATCATCGAAATAAAAATTGGGAATTTACAATGAGAATTTAGAATACCCAGCAAAGGGAGGGGACCAAAAAGTAACTGAGCCAATGGAGATACTCGAGTGAGCAGCCGATGCTGCTTTGCTTTCAAAGTCTCAGATACAGTCATCTGAGCCTCCACAACCAAATCACCATATGAAAACAGTAGATCCTGTAACAGAGATGCCATGGTCAGAGCCAGGGCCTGGCAGCCCTGACAAGCTAGGCTGACCCATCTATCCCCAAAAAGGCAACTAAAGAGACAAAGTAATATTGACAAGCAGAAAAAAGAGATTTGGTGCACTAGGAACACATTGAGAAGAGCAACAAAGAGGTCTGGTGAATTCCTCAAGTCCAACTTTAGGGTCCTGACATGAGGCTTCAGTTTAAACAGAGGGCAAGGGGTATGCATAGGTAAGCAGTCACAGTTTAGGTGAGGTCATTGTCTGGGCTCCAGTCTCTCTTAAAAGTTAAGTTGTCAGAACTTTGTGACATCTTTTGGGGAGACAAGTTCTCCTCTGCCTGGCTCCAAGGCTTTTCCCTTCACCAGAATGAGACTCCTGGGAAGATTGTTGTCCCTTGTCCCAATAGTTTGATAGCTGATGGGTATGAGTATCTCTTTTGACGTCTTCATTCTTGTCAGGATGGTTACAAGTTCACCTCCCAGGATGTCGTGAAGATTCAGGCAGATCTAAAATAGGTACTTGGTGGTTCTCCAAGAAGCTGTGTTGGTCAAGGCAGCAAATCACAGCCAGGCCATTTCCTCATTCTTTCACGCTGTGTGGTTCTGGCTCTCAGTTTCCTTGACTCAGAACTACCCCAGTCTTGGCCTGACTGAAAACATTAAAATGTAGAAACAGTGGTTAATAAAACCTCAAACCACTTTCATTTTTCTTCTATCTAGGACACCAGGTCAGCCAGGAAAGAAAGCCCTCACTACAGCAAAGCCTTAAAGTCTGAAGGAGCTGGCTATAGGCAAGGGAAGGCGGTGCCCAGGTGCGTATAGGGCTACATGCCTGTAATACCTGCCCTTTGAAGGTGGAGGCAGGAGGATCAAGAGCTTAAGATCACCTTTGGCTACATAGTGACTTTGAGAACAGCTGGAGGAGCATGTCTCAAAGAACAGAAGGTGGAGAAGAGAAGAGGGAGGAGGGTGAGGAGGAAGAGTAAAAGGAAGAGAAAGAGGGGAGAGAAGAAGAAGAGGAAGGGAGAGAAGGAAGCCCATTTCAAAATGGAAAGGAGTTGAGAAAGACACCCCACTGGCCCACATGCCACCAGTCCCTTCCTGACTTTCCCTACAGAACACTTAGTCATGCTGCTGGCCCTCCCTTCCCTGGATTTGCTCCACTTTGAATTGCCACAGGCAGGGAAGGCTTGAAAAGCTATGTTAATGGAGAGAGATGCTCAGCAGGGCTTCAGAGAGCTGAGATCTGGATCCAGAGACTGCTTAAGATCTAAGGCTGGGGAGCTGAGGTTGTAGCTCAGTTGGTAGAGCGCTTGCCTTAGTACCACAGAAACCACGTGTAGCGGTAGATGCCTGTAATCCCAGCGTTGGGGAGGACTGTTTCAGAGACAGCCTTGCTACATAGGGAGTTTGAGGCCAACCTGAGGTACATTAGACCTTGTCTGTGAAAATAAAGGAGTAGGGGGCCAGTGAGATGGTAAATTAGGTATAAAACTTTAGAGTCATAAAGATAAAATAGATAATAGAATATTTTCTCTAATTTTGCCAAATACGAATAAACTATATACTGTAATTGTAATTCTTACTTGATAACTGTTTTTGTTGTATATAATCTTACTATGTTAAAGTTAAAACTGTCCCTTTTAATTAGACAAAAAGGGGGAAATGTGGTCTATTCCTTTACACTGTGTGAATATATGTCACTGTGATTGGTTTAATAAAGAAGTTGACTGGCCAATAGCTGAGCAGGATAAAGTTAGGTGGGAAAGTCAAACTGAGAATGATGGGTAGAAGGGCAGAGTCAGAGGAGTAGAGAGCAGATGCAGAAAGAAGCAAGATGGACATGCTGTACTGAGAAAACGTACCAAGCCATGTGCCAAAGCATAGATTAAAAAAATAGATTCATTGAAATGTAAGAGTTAGTTTGTAACAAGCCTGAGCTATTGCCCAAGCATTTATAATTAATATTAAGCATCTGTGTAGTTACTTGGGAGTGACTTACAGGACAGAAACTTCTACCTACAAATTTCTAATCACCTAAATTCAATCTCTTGGACTCATCTACACAGAGGAAAGAGAGAACAGACTCCTACAAGTTGTCCTGACTTCTACATATGGCACATCTTGATACACAAGCATCTACACACAAACAAACTCCTACATACACACTAAATAAAACACTAAAAATCAGCCTTTTGCTGGGCATGGTGGCATGTACCTATAACCCCAGAACCAGAGAGGTATAGACAGTAGAACCAAGAGTTAAAGTCATCCTCAGCTACATACTGAGCTCTAGAAGAGCCTCGGCTACATGGGACCCTGGAGTGTGTGAAGGGGGATACCTAAGGCTATGGCTACATCCTTTCCTGTCTTTAAGGCTGTTTCCTCATCTGCAGAATGAGTTTCACTGGTTCTATCTTTGCTGCTGAGTCAGGATAAAAGACAAGGAAAATCAGAGAGACATGAGAAGAAAACGAAGACCTTCCACAGAATGGGGTCGGACAGCTGAGAATTTAAAAGCACAATTAATAATGTTTACTAAGGTTGCAAATGTAAAGATAATTCTTTCATTTACACATATTTTATGTTAAAATAGTGATGAACCAGGTTCCACGCCTGAAAGTATATGACCTTGGAAAGGGCCTTGTTCCTCTCCCAGTAACTTTCTGGGAAACTCACAAACAAGACTATTCACTTTGTTTAAAATAAGTATCTTCTACGCCGGGCGGTGGTGGCGTATGCCTTTAATCCCAGCACTCGGGAGGCAGAGCCAGGCAGATCTCTGTGAGTTCAAGGCTAGCCTGGTATACAAAGCGAGTTCCAGGTAAAGGCACAAAGCTACACAGAGAAACCCTGTCTTGAAAAACCAAAAAAAAAAAAAAAAGTATCTTCTAACCTGTGATCTAGACTTTTTCCTTATCAATTGCAACCCTATCAGATGGACCCATGAACCACACTGTCATCTCATTAGGTTCTTTAGCAACACTTTGAAGATAATAGTTTCAAAAGCCTCCAAAATACTATATACACAGCTATTAAAAAACTACTACATCTTTGAGCAGCCCAAGTCCCTGCTCTCCCCAAGTATCTTATTTTTTTTCAGGAGCACCTTCTTCCTCAGAACCCTCCTGTTTAAAACTTATATTGAAGCCGGGCAGTGGCACACCCCTTTAATCCAGCACTCAGAAAGCAGAGGCAGACAGATCTCTGTGAGTTCAAGGTCAGCCTGGTCTACAAAGTGAGTTTCAGGACAGTCGGGGCTACACAGAGAAACCCTGTCTCAAAACAAACAAATAAACAAACAAATAAAATCTATATTGAAACTGGTAAAATGGATCAGCAGATAACAACTCAAAAGACCAGGGGTCTGAGTCCAACACAGTGAAAGGAGAGAATTGACCCCCAAACATTGCTGTCTCCTGACCTCCACACTCACACCACACACACACACACACACACACACACACACACACACACACACACACATAACAAACACAAAATCTTTTTTATATTAAAAATACCTTGGTGGGGGGTGGGTGGCTAGGAAGATGGTTCAGTCATAAGCAGCTCTTTCTGCTCTTCCAGAGGACACACGTTCAGTTCCAAACACTCCTGTCAAATAGCTCACAGCTACCTGCAACTCCAAATCCAAAGGATCCGATGCCCTCTTCTGGTCTCCATGGACCCCTGCACACACAAAAAATAAATCTTTTTTTAAAAATGGCTGCAGGTGGATCTCTGTGAGTTCAAGGCCAGCTTGGTGTATAGAGCAAGTTCCAGGACAGGCTCCAAAGCTACACAGAGAAACCAAAAAAGAAACAAAAAAAAAAAAAAGCCTGCAAGACATGATGGCACCTGCCTTTAATCTCAGCAGTTGGGACGCAGAGTTTGAGGCCAGTCTAGTTCACTTAGTGAGTTCCAGGCCAGCCAAGGCTACATAGTAAAACTCTGTCTCAAAAAAAAAAAAAAAAAAAAAAAAGAAAGAAAGAAAGAAAGACAAGAAGACCTCATTTGTAAAACGCTTATTCAGTGACTCAAGTAAATCTTTAATCTTCAAAAATTTAATTCAGGATTTCATTTCTCAGTTACTATAAGAATTTGAAGTACGTGGCTAGAGGTATGGCTCAGTGGTTAGGGTACTTGCTGCTCTTGCAGAGGACCAGGGTTTGATTCCCAGAATTCACAGAGCAGCTCACAACCATCTTTAACTCCAGTTCCAGGATACCCAACATCTTCTTCTGGCCTGCACATGGTGTACATTCATACACATAAAATAAAAATAGATCGAAAAACAGAATTTTTAGTGTAAAAATACTTAACATAATACTTTAATCTACTGATTTGTTTAGAGCACATACACACAGTAAATAAATGTAATAAAAAACTTAACTATGTAAAATGCCTACTTTAATTTGAATCTCAGATAAACAGCAAAGATATCCATATTTAGTTTAAAAAAAGCTATGGGTTCAAGCTCAGAAGCTCCCTCCTAAGTGAGAATAACAAACAAAAGCAAAAATAAGCAAACAAACAAAAATGGGTAGTGTTTCAGTATTATATTTTTAAAGCCAAAATTGCATGTGACTAACTTATGCTATTTTTTTTTCATTATCTAAGATCCAAAAAAATGTTTGAGACAAGGTTTCACTATATAGCCCTGGCTGGCCTAGAACTCACTATGTAGACCAAGTTGGCCTTGAACTCATAGAGATTTGCTTGCCTCTGTCTCCCAAGTACTGAGATTGAAGGTGTGTGCCACTCTACCCGGTTAAAATTCAAAACTTTCAAAAATTTAAGATATTTTTATTTTTATTTTAGAATCATAATTACATTTATTTATTTATTGTGTGTGCCAAGTCACGCTGTGTGTAGAGGTCAAAGGACAGCTTGGCAGGAGTTGGTTCTCTTCCCACCACGTGGGTCCCAGGGATTGAACTCCATCAGTTCCACAGTGAGGGACATGTGTCCTTACTGGATGAGTCAGCTCCCTGGCCATCATTAATTTGTAGTTAGCATGCAAAGTACAGTATTTCATTGTGACATATATCTCATAATACTTTGTTTTTACTCACTTCTCCACTGCCCTCCTCATGCCCCTTCACTCCAAAAATCCAAATTTCACTGGGCATCCTATATGGTATTTGGCAACTTTGCTTCCTACTAATAATCAAGAGTAGTAAATATAAATGCTTCCAGAGACCAAGTTGGTAAAATTTCCTAATGTTTACATCTTACATTGTAATCACTAAACCTTGCCCTAAGAGTTTCACATGCCCTATGTCATTAAACACATATGTCAACCTCAGTAGGATGGTCAGTTTCCTCATCTGTAAGATGGGAATAGTAATGCACCTGGCATTTAGTATTACTGAGGATTAAATTAGCTAATACATGCAAAACACAACAACTGCCAGACCTAGTGGTGCATGTCTTAATGCTAGCACTTGGAAGGCTGAGGCAGGAGGATTCTTATAAGCTGGAGGCCACCCTGAACTGCATAATGAATACCAGGCCAGACAGGGATATAGAGAAATACCTGGCTCAAAACAAAAAACAACAGGGAGTGGAGACATACATCTTTAATCCCAACACTCAGGAGGTGGAGTCAGGAGGCTCAAAAGTTCATGGTCAGCTGGGGAGATGCCCAATGGGAAAAGCACTTGCTCAGAAGCCTAAGTTTGGCTTCTAAGAATTCACATAAAGCTAGACAGGGTAAGCCAGGCAGCAGTGGCTCACACCTTTAATCCCAGCACTTAGGAGGCAGAGGCAGGCGGACATCTGTGAGTTCAAGGCCAGCCTGGTCTACAGAGCAAGACAGTGTGGCATTCCATTGTCAAGATGGGAGGCAGACACAGGAGAATGCCCAGAATCTCAAAGACCAGTCTAGCCTACACAGTAGCCAAGGAGAGACCCTGTCTCAAACAAAGTGAAAGGCAAGGACTTATATTTGTGGTTGTCACCTGACCTACACACACACACACACACACACACACACACACACACACACACACTCAGGATAAAAAAAAATGAAATAAAATACATGTAGAAAATGAAGTTTGAGGTCATCCTCAGTTATACAGTGAATTTGAGGCCAGCCTGGGTTACGTAGTGAGAACCTGTCTCCAATTAAAAATTTTAAAATAGGGGCTGGAGAGACATCTTAGCAGTTAAAAGCATTTTCTGCTCTTTCAGAGAACCTGAATCAGTTCCACCACCAACATCAACTAGCTCACAAGTGCCTGTACTCTGGCTCCAAGGGACCCAATGCCTTCTTCTGTCCTCCTTGGGTACCTGAATGCACATGGGTATACTAAGATGCAGATACAAGCACAGATATACAAGTAAAAACAAATCTTTAAAAATTAAAAAGGAGCTGGACAGTGGTGGCACACACCTTAATCCCAGCACTCAGGAGGCAGAGGCAGGCGGATCTGTGAGTTCGAGGCCAGCCTGGTCTACAGAGCGAGTTCCAGGACAGTCAGGGCTACACAGAGAAACCCTATTTTGAAAAACACCCCCCCAAAAAATAAAAACAAAAAGCAACAACAGAAAATTAAAAAGAAAATGTTGGAAACCAATCCAAGATGTTGTGTTATACAGGAGAATTAGTAAACTGTCAAATATTCATCCAGACTATGGAATACAAGTACGCAAAGAGAAAGAACAAATTGTGACAACACAAATTGTGATTGTGTGAAAGATGACAGGTAGGTAGGTAGACAGGCAGACAGACAGACAGACAGACAGACACACAGACAGATAGGTGATAGACAGATACATACACATACATACATACATACATGCATACCTACATAGACAGATAGATGGAAGATAGGTAGATGGTACATAGATAATAGGGACCATCTATTAGAGAGAGACAGAGAGACAGAGAGAGAGAGGATAGATATTGATGTGTTCTGATTTCTGATATGCAGTTCCTAAAAATTCTCAAACATTCCCAAGTAAGAAGTGTCTCTTTGTATGTTGAGTTGACTGACGGCTGGCTGCTGCTAGGTAAAGCAAGAAATCCACAGGAGTCTGCTTAAGGAGTATTAGGGAATTTATTAGGATATAAATTGAGGAAATACACTCACAAATACAGAACTGAGGAGACAGCTGAAGTCATCCTCTGTTCTGACAGAGTGCAAATCCACCTGGCAATTTGATCACACCAGGAAGCAGCAAACAGGGAGAAGGGACAACTAGGTAGCTCTGGGATGGGGCTATCATTGGAAAAACCAAACAAGGTTAGAAGATGGGGCCTTCCAGCCCCAGCCCCAGCCTCTGGCGAGGAGAAAAAGATGAGTGTTCATTTGACTACCAAAGGCCAAGTATAAAACCAGTCATGCCTGTAAATCAAGTTTATCTTTTCTTTAAAATTGATTTTCTTTACTATTATTATTGTGTGTATGTGTGCATATGGTGTGTGTGTGTGTGTGTGTGTGTGTCTGTGTGTGTGTGTGTGTGTGTGAGAGAGAGAGAGAGAGAGAGAGAGAGAGAGAGAGAGAGAGAAGAGAGAGAGAGAATAATGTATGTATGAATACAAATGCATATGTGCATCCACAGCATGTGTAGAAGTCAGAGGATAGCTTCCAGGAGTTGGTCCTCTGCTCCCACAAAACTGCAGCAAACTCCCTCTTGTTTCTTGTATACTGCATACCCCCAGCTAACTGGCTGAGAGGCTCCAGGGTTCTCCAGCCTCTGCCGCTCAGCCCATCTCACTATAGGAGGGCCGGGATTACAGATGTGCACCATCACATCCAGCTTCTTAGGTGGGTTTCCAGGCTCAAACAAGTGCTTTTACCCGCTAGCCTTGTTGATGGGCCAAGGCTAGTGGCTGGATAAAGTAGAAACAGGTATCAGAAGGTGGGATGCTCACTTCAAAATTACTTTTCTTGTAAACATTAAGACACGGAGACTTGGGGGCTCAAGAGATGGCCCACTGGTTAAGAGCACTGGCTGCTCTTCCAGAGGACCCAGGTTCAATTCCTAGGACCCACATAGCAGCTCACAACTGTCTGTAACTCCAGTTCCAGAGGATCTGACACCCTCACACAAACATACATGCAGGCAAAACACCAATGCACATATATAAAAATAAATAAATAAAAAAAAAAGACACGGAGACTTGCAATGTAGGATGAGTCCATTTTGGGTTTGGCCCTTTGGGCCTAGTGCAGGAGCTCAATCTAAAGCAATAGCTGCCTATGCATTTTATTTAACAGAAGCAAAGCCAAATGCTAAATGCTAGTTAATGATGGGCATGCTAAAGTGCTTAGAGGTAGAGTAAACTCTACAACTTCATTGAAATTGTCAAAAAATTGAGATGAATGGGTAGAGACGGGGGGTGGGGGGGGTGGGGGGGGAGGACAACAAATGAATGCGTGACAGAGCAAGCGGCAGCAATCTGATGATAGTTACAGACTCTAAGTGGTAGGTAGGTGGGTATTTGCTGTTCCGTCTTTCCACGGTTTAAATGTTTTCATAGTGAAATGTTGGGGGTGGAAATCCTGGCACAGCCCCTACAAGTCCTCTCCTTTCTTGCTTTCGAATTTAATATTATCCTTAGCCCACGAAACCCCCAGTGACCCACCTCTATAAATTGCAAATCAGAATATTTTCTTTCCCTAGAGTGCTCGCTGGAACTGTCTGTCCTAAGCTAGAATCTGCAATCCAAAGAAGAGGCAGCAGCGACAGCTCTGACAACAAAAAAACGCAGACTAAAGTCACACCTACAAATTCTTCAGGCAAAGATAGAATCAAGCAACAAGCATCCAGGTCACTTTACATAAGCTGGGAAGGTGTCAGACAGAAAGACTCCCCGGAATCTCAGCGCGCACCCTGATTCACGCAGACTTCGCCGCCGGTGGCACAGGGTGCCATGAGAAACATGCAAACGATGAGGCTTTCTGCTCAGTCCGGGAGGAGTCTAGGCTTGGGTGGAGAAGAGACAGGTCCCGCAAGGTCAACTGGTCTAGTCAGCTGCATTCAGGCTGTTTCTTCATCTGTGAAGCAGGACTAGTGGTGCTGTCGTACATCCCTCTTAGGCTCATGGGAAAGATGAACGCAGAGCCCAGGACAGATCCAAGGGTGCAATAAAAAGGCTTGATTTGACGGATGCAGCAGTTGCGTCCCAGAGTAGTCAGAGGGCTAGCCTGAGACCAGCTGCTGACTACCAGCAGTAGGACTCACATCTGGCCAGCTCCATTGAAGAATCCTTTTACTCTGCCCGGCTAAGCCAGTGTCTTTTAAGGAGTTGTGCAATGATGGATATGCACAAATGATTTTTCATCGTGCCATAAATGATCATCTAAAATCTTTATTGCTGGGGAGCTAAGCTCGTTGGCAGCGCAAATCCTTAGCATGAATGAGACCCTGGATCTAATCCCTACCATGAAAAGAAAAATTAAAAAAAAAATTCCATGATAACATTTTCAATGATAAAACCCATGGTGGTGGCACATGCCTATAACATCAGCTCTTGAGAGGTGGAGAGGGAAGATCAGCTCAAGACCAGCCTCAACTATGTGAGACCAGACCTCAAAAGTACAAACCTTTGGGCTAGAGATTTATCTCAGTTGACAGAGTAAGCCTTGGCTTCAATACCCAGCTCCATATAAAACTACGTGTGATGGTGCATGCCTGTAATTCCACCACTCCAGAGGCAGAAGTAGAAGGATCACAAATTGGTGGTCAGCTGGGAGGTGGTGGCGCACGCCTTTAATCCCAGCACCTGGGAAGCAGAGGCAGCCAGATCTCTGTGAGTTCCAGGACAGCCTGGTCTACAAGGCAAGCTCCAGGATAGCCAGAGCTACACAGAGAAACCCTGTCTCAAAAAAAAAAAAAAGTTTGTGGTCATTCTAGGTTACATTTAGTGAGTCAGAAGCCAGCCTGGGCTAAATGAGATCCTATATCAAAAGAATACATTTTAAGTGGACAATTCAGTTCATTTAAAATGCTTAATTTCACATTATATGGATTTCACTTTGATTAAATAAAAGATATCATTAAGAGCTGGGACTGTGGTTTGTATTAGAGCACTCCTCCAGGATGGGCAATGATCTGGGTTCAATCAGACCCAGCACCACAATAAATAAGTAAACAGGCTGGGGAGATGGTTCAGTTGATAAAGTGCTTGCCAGGCAAGCACGGGGACCTGAGTCCATATCTACAACTCAGGTCACAAACATAAAGAGTCAGACTTGGCCTCAGGCTCCCCTGTAACCCCAGTACCGTAAGGGGCGGAAACAGGAGGATCACCGGGCTTGCTGGCCACCAGCTTCCCATCTGGTCCTATCTTAAAGGAATGAAACAGAGGATGATAAACCCGGATAACCAATGTCCTCCTCTGGCCTCTGCAAGCATGCACAAAGATGTGTGTGCCCACACATACATACACATACACCACACTCCACACATACATACACATA
>CABHPP010146678.1:0-25015 GCA_902168425.1 Peromyscus attwateri | reverse complement strand
ACCACACTCCACACATACATACACATACACCACACTCCACACATACAAGGGTGGATAGCATTCCTGAGACTGACTTCTTATCTCCACATTCACACATACTTATGTGCACACCCACAGGCTCAGGCATGCACACACAGACGACAGACAGATAGACAGACAGACAGACAGATAGATGTTAGATAACAGGTGGATAGATAATCAGTCAGTATTAAGAAAATGGTAAGTGGGGCTGGAAAAGTGATTTCATGGTTAATAGCACTGTCTGTTCTTCCAGCCTACCAAGGTTCAATTCCCAGCACCCACACAATGGATCACCATCTCCCTGTAACTCCAGTCTCAGGGGCTCTGAAGTTCTCTTATGGCCTCTGTTTGTACTAGGCACCCCCATGATGTACAGACATACATGCAAGCAAAACACTCATACACTTAAAATTAAATTAAAAAAAAAAGAAAATGATAGCCTACAGTATTTACAAATACATATACAGTGAAGTGTAATTAGTCTTTTGCTGTCCTGCCAGCCAGCTCCCAAATAATGACATGGAGACTTTTTCTTCTTCTTAATTATGAAAGCTTGGCTTATTGCTTAGGCTTGTTCCTAACTAGCTCTTATAACTTAAAGTAATCCATTCATATTAATCTACATTTTATCACATGGTGTTACTGCTCTTCCATCTTGCACCTCCTGTTTCCTCTCCATATCTCCTAGCATCTCCCTCAAGCCTGGATTCCTTTCTTTCCTTCTTCCTTTCTTTCCCTGGAAATCCTGCCTATACCTCCTGCCTAGCTATTGACTGTTCACCTTTTTATTACACCAAATCACAGCAATACACCTTCACACAATGCACAGATAACCCACATTTCCCCCTTTTGTCGCTTTGTAGATCAGGCTGGCCTTGAACTCACAGAGATCCACCTGGCTCTGTCTCCCAAGTGCTGGGATTAAAGGTGTGCGCCACCACTGCCCGACTAAAAATATCTTCTTAGATTAAACAACTGAAGCTTTTATGTTTCTCAACCTTATAAACTTTATATCTCTTATGTAAGTTTTTTTCTGAATTTGGTAACTACAGCTGTTTCTGTCATTTCTGTAGTTTTAGCAGTTGCTTGCTCTGTACTTCCTATTTACTCAGCTAATATTCTATCCTTCTTTGATCTTGATTGGAATTGAAGTCTAGATAGTATACAGTTGTATTATTTTTTGTTTAGTCTCTGTGTGATAAGAGAGTGTAGAGCTTATCTGAAGTCTTGGCTGGACAGTCTGAGTGATGGATCATCTATGTCTGCTAGTGGCTTTGAGGTTGTTCTGGATGCAGAATTTTGAGGAAATTGCAGCAGAGGCATTCTAAGAGGCTGGATCACCTGGGCTACTTGTCTTTATTGATATTTGGTCCTTTTTTCTTTTTGAAAATACACAAACTTTTTTTTTGTTTTTGTTTTTTTTGTTTTTCGAGACAGGGTTTCTCTGTGTAGCTTTGGAGCTTGTCCTGGAACTCACTCTGTAGCCCAGGCTGGCCTCGAACTCACAGAGATCCGCCTGCCTCTGCCTCCCGAGTGCTGGGATTAAAGGCATGCGCCACCACCGCCTGGCGAAAATACACAAACTTTTAAAGGTAACTTTTGTATGCGAGAGGCTTTGGCAGGTTTAAGCCAAGGTGCCTGCGGCAGTGTCTGTCAAGGAGGCACACCATGCAGAGCAGCTGGTGGCAGCGGCGGCGGCGGCGGCGGCGGCACGCACGCACGGTGGAAAGTTACTCACACTATGCCGACATGGCATCCACGTAGAAAGTTTTATTATTAAAAGGGAAGGGGAGAGGGAATAAAGGTAAGGAGAGAGAGAAAGAGAGGGGAAATGAGAGAGAGAAAAAGAGAGGGGAAAGGAAAGAGAGAGGAAGAGAAAGAGAGGGAAAAAGAGAAAGCAGAGGTGTGCACTACCTCATGGCAAGAAAAGGAGGAAGGAATAAGGAAGAAGGGGGAGGGGTTTTTTCCTCTTAAACTTACTAAGATGACATCAGGATGCTGGGTAGGTCCTCAAGGGGTGGGCCTTGTGAGAGCCCGCTCCCACTTTTGAAGGTCTTAGGTGGAGGAGAGAGGAATTAAGAAGTGACAGAAAGAGAGACCTAGCTGATGAGAAGAAAGAAACACAGGATAGCTTCTGGAGGGCCTGGATCAATACCCAACAGCCTCATCCATTATTGAAAAGGGCTTTTTATAACATGTCAAGGGGAGAGGCAAAAGACCTCCCCCTTGGAAGATCAAAGCACGCAGCACAGCCAAGTATAGACCCTTCCAAATACCTGGTAACCATGCCCGTGGTCAAATCACCCAATTATGCAGCCCTGCTGGGTAAAGCAAGCTCAGATTCTCTGACCCTGAGTAATTTCTCACTAGGAAGCCTCTGTGGGTCTCCACAGGGCCTGAATGCCAACAGTGACATATATATCTGCATTAACATAAGTATGGAATGTACAGTGTGCACAAGTCAGTTAAAGATGATTTTTTGTTCTATGTTTGAGCAGGTAAAAGGCTTCTGTTAACTTTATAAGTCTGTTTGAACTGTATAACCAAACCGCTATCTATGCCATATGAGAGGATGGCATGTAATAATAAGTCATGAGGATTCTGTAGCCAACAAGATTTATCATATTTCATCCAGTCTCAGAGTTGTTCCCATAGTAGAGGGATCAGCATATATGTCACCTGTCCTGTAGTCTTTCTTAGTTTCTTTTTTCAGCAAAGAACTATATTTAGAACACATAAAGAACACTTATAACTCATGACAACATGACAGATAACCCAATTAAAAATATAGAAAAGATTTTAAAAGACAATTCACCAAAAGAGATGCAAGGATGACTAGTGAGTATATGAAGAGGGACCAACACCCTTAGTCATAAATACAGCACAAATGAAAATCACTCATGGGAATGCCATTTTACACCCATCAGAACAGTTATCACAAAAACCAAAACAACACAACCCAGACCAGACAATAACAAGAATTCAGGAAAACCACAAGTCCCAGACATTGCTGATGGGAACGGTAAATGGTGAAAAGTAGGGCACTGACCCGGAGGCCTCAAAAGGGAGCATCAGCAGGGGATGGGAGACGTTCTGTGTGTTGTCCTGGTTACACAGAATCTATGCAAGAAATCATTTGACTTGGATGCTTAATATTTGTTTAGCATCCAGTGTGTAGGTTATAGATTGACAGCAGGTTAAAACAATGAGAAAGAGGAAATGATGAACAAGGATCTAGGAGGACAGTTACCTCCATGGGGGAAGAAGGGTGCAGAGGTGGGCACACGCTCACTTGCAGATTTTTGTCAATACTTTGAATTTTATTTTGGAGGAGGGTTTTTTACAAGCTGCCATATTATTACCTTAAAAAAAAAAACTATAAAAGACACGGTGGCAGTGCCCACAACCTTGGAGAAACATCCAAAATTATGTATCATATACCAGCTTCTGGGTGAGCCAGTGCTACATAGTGAAACTCTGTCTTGAAAAGTATATATTTGGGGGATGGAAAGATGGCTCAGGGGTTAAAAGCACTGGCTGCTCTTCCAGAGGACCCAGGTTCAATTCCTAGGACCCACATGGCAGCTCACACCTGTCTGTAACTTCAGTTCCCGGGGACCTGACACCTTCACATAGACAAACATGCTGATAAAAACACCAGTGCACATAAAATAAATAAGTAGATCTCTTAAAAACTGCATATTTTATTTACTATTAAGTTGTGTGTGTGTGTGTGTGTGTGTGTGTGTGTGTGTGTGTGTGTGTGGTGTCTGTATGTGTCTACTTGTGTACTATAGTATACGTGTAGAGGTCAGAGGACAACTTCCAAGAGTGTTCTCTTTCACCATGTGGGACCTGAGGATTCTTTTTTCTTTTCTTTTCTTTTCTTTTCTTTTTTTTTTTTTTTCTTTTTTGGTTTTCCAAGACAGGGTTTCTCTGTGTAGCAATTCTGTCTGTCCTGGAACTCGATTTGTAGACCAGGCTAGCCTCAAACTCACAGAGCTCTGCCTGTCTCTGCCTCCTGAGTGCTGGGATTAAAGGTGTGCACTATCACCAACAGGCTTCCCCCACCCACCCATAAATTCTTTAGAAATGGATGAGAGAGCTAGCAAGATGGCCCAGTGAGCGACTTGCACTGGATGTGGGACCCACATAGAGGTGGGAGGAGAGAACCAACTCCAGGAATTTGTACACACACACACACACACACACACACACACACACACAAATAAAGAAATAAAGAAATAGTTCCAACGGGATTAGATCTATGGTTGGCAAGACTCAGGATAGCTATTTTAGAATTTTGCAGAAAGTTTGGCAATTGAGCAAACTGTGCAGTTACTTCTTTCATTGTGTATAGCATTTCAGGAAAACAATCATGATTGACAGCATTATGTTATAATGGGGACTATTGGGGTCCAGTCCCTTGATAGTCCTCTCCCAGGGTCCAGGAAGAATCTACAACCAGCTGATAATCTAATCTTAGATGATATGAAATGAATTTACATACAGGATACTCTTAGTCCATACACTTTATTCTTCTGAGTCAGTTCTCTCTACACAGCTTCTAGTCTGCTCTCATGCCTAGCTCCTTTCTTGCCTGATTTCTCTACATTTATCTACTGTCCCCTCTAGGTTCTATCTTAATTCTCTCATCTTAGTTCTGCCCCATCTAGGTTTTCATCCATCTAGTTCTTTCCCATCTTAGCTCCTCTCCCATCTCCTTCTTTCTCATCTTGTTCTTTCTCATCTGGCTCTTTCTCATCTTGTTCTTCCCCATCTGACTCTTCCTCATCTTCCATCTCATCCCTCTAGTACTCTCTTCTAGTCCTCCAATCTAGTTCTTCCCCATCTCAGTTCGTTCCTCTCCAGTTCTTACCCATCTAGATCTTCTATTCTCTTTTCTCTTTTTTGTCTCCTTTCTCTGAAAAAAACAAACAAACAAACAAAAAAACAAAACAAAAACAAAACAAAAAAAACCTGCCTTTTGAGAGCTTAGGGGAGCGGGAGATCCCAGCTGGATCAAGAATAGAGAGGGAGAACAAGGAAAAAGAGACCATGATAAATGAAGACCCCATGAGAATAGGAAGAAGGAAAATGCTAGAGAGGCCCACAGAAATCCACAAAGATACCCCCACAATAGACTACTGGCAATGGTCGAGAGACAGCCCGAACTGACCTACTCTGGTGGTAGGATGGCCAAACACCCTAACTGTCGTGCTAGAAATCTCATCCAATGACTGATGGAAGCGGATGCAGAGATCCACGGCCAGGCCCCAGGTGGAACTCCAGGAGTCCAATCGGCGAGAAAGAGGAGGGATTGTATGAGTGAGAATTGTTGAGACCATGACTGGAAAAAGCACAGGGACAAATAGCCAAACTAGTGGAAACACATGAACCAATAGCTGAGGAGCCCCCAACTGGATCCGGCCCTCTGGATAAGTGAGGCAGTTGATTAACTTGAACTGTTTGGGAGGCCCCCAGGCAGTGGGACCGGGACCTGTCCTTAGTGCATGAGCTGGCTGTTTGGAACCTGGGGCCTATGCAGGGACACTTTGCTCAGCCTGGGTGAAGGGAGGAGGGGACTGGACCTGCCTGGACTGAATCTACCAGGCTGAGCTGAATCCCCAGGGGAGTCCTTGCCCTGGAGGAGATGGGAATGGAGGATGGGCTGGGGGGAGGGGGGGCACAGGAGGAGGGAGGACAGGGGAATCTGTGGCTGATATGTAAAATTAAATTAAATTATAAAATTAAAAAAAAAACCCTGCCTTTTATCCCTTTGACCCTTATCTCTCCAAGCTATCTCTGCTCCCACCGTTTCTGGCGAGTGTGCTTGGTCACTAGGCAACTTTGCTAGGCAACTTCCATCACAGCTAGATGTACCTGTAAGTTGGGACCCTTTAGTTCTGAGTTAATTGTTAAGGGTGAGTCTAAAACTAGAGATAAGACTTTGGAAAGGGAGAAAGTTAAGCTTAATTAGCACATCTGCCAGGCCTTCTCAAACAGGTAGTCTGGATGCTTAAGTCTGTTCTTAGAGAGTACAGAGCTATCTCTGATAAGGTACTTTCCTCCATCCAGGGATGGTCCTGGCTGAATGCTGCTAATAACGATAATGACAGAAAGGCCTGAAATTAGGGATCCTGGCTGCGTTACTGCACAGAACGTTATCTAAATATTCCTTTAGTAGAGGGGAAATTGTGCCCAATGAATGATGGAAAAGTTACAATAGCACACAAGAAATTCACAGCAGGAAACGGCTAATAATCAAAAGCCAGTATCACCAAGACTCCTTCAGCCTCAGCTTGACCTCTGGAAGGCCCTTGACTTCTTCCAGGTATTAGCTTATCACAGCTGAAATTCCACTTCATATATTTTTGCAGCTTGCAGCAATGTTAGGACCATCATAACTTTTTTTCTCTCAGAAATACACTCAAATTTTTTCAGTCTAAAGAATGACAAAATTTTTCAATACTAGGTGACATTCAGCCACAAACCCCCAGTTATGTTTGTCTTTGAAGGACAGATTTTCCAAATAAAGCAGAATGTACTTGCTTACGGATGTAGGCAAAATTTGGGATGTATGACATGCCGGTATCTTTCCATCATGAGGAGGGGGCTGGGGTACACTCAGGGAGATAGGTCTCACCTAGCATATGTGTGAGACCAGCAGAGCAAATGAACAGACTAGCAAGAAAAGTCACTGGGGCACTTCTTGGAATATACAGTGTGAGGATGTGTCTAGTTATCTTTGCTTAAAGAGCACAGTCATGCTGAGCAGGACAGCTGAAGCCTGTAATGCCAGCTGATGTGGGAGGAGGGAAATCTGAAGCCAATTTAGGCTACACATGGAGTTCAAGGCCAGCCCAAAACTGCTGAAGAATGAGATCTTGCCTCTAAAGACATATATACATACATACAAAAAGATCATAGCTATAATCAATTAGGAGCAAGGCTAGTATGTTTTATGTCAACTTGACACAAGCTAGAGTCATCTGAGAGGAAGGAACCTCAACTGAGGAAGTACCTCCGTAAGATCGGGCTGTAGGCAAGCCTGTGGATCATATTCTTATTAGTGATTGATGGCGGAGGGCCCAGCCCATTGTGGGTGGGACCACTCCTGGGCTGGTGGTCCCCCGGCTCTATAACAAAGCAGGCTGAGCAAACTATGAGGAACAAGGCAGAAAGCAGCACTGTCCATGGCTTGTGTATCAGCTCCAGCCTCCTGGCTCCGTCCCTCCTTGAATTCTTCCCCTGACTTCCTCCAATGATGAACAGTAATGTGGAAGTGAAAGCCAAATAAACCCCTTCCTCCCCGGTTTGCTTTTGGCCATGGCATTTCACCACAGCAACGGTAACCCCAAAATAGCTAGGCAAGTTTATCACCCTTAACAATTCTAGTTTAGAGCTTGGTAAAGGGTTCTTTGAAGCGTCACATGTTAGAAAGCCTCTATAATACAAGAGAAGCATAAAAGCAGCTACCATATAAAGGAGCCAGGCACTAGTAGCATCATGAGGTTTTGTTTGTTTGTTTGTTTTGGGTTTTTGTTTTGTTTTGTTTTTTTTTTAAAGACAGGGTTTTACTGTGTATCCTTGGCTGTCCCAGAACTTGCTTTGTAGACCAGGCTGGCCTTGAACTTACAGAGATCCTCCTGCCCCTGCCTCCCCAGTCCTGGAACTAAAAGCATGCACCACCACACCCAGCTAGCATCAAGATCTTAATGGATTAATCAATCTTAATGGATTACCTACATCTGAAGCAAAATTTGGACTCTTTGGCTGGGTAGGTTACTAGGTCTCTAATGCAAACAAAAACAAGAACTTTAGACCTTTTACAGATTTAGGAAGCAGTGCCTGTAATATCAGACTCGTTCTCCGACATATAACAAACACAAACACACTTCACATATTCAATAATAACACTCCTGTTAGGCAAGCCAAACAGAAGTAGGCTGGTTTGAAATAGGAAGATGGCCCAGTAGTAAGCTGTTTTTGTTTTCTGAGACAGGGTTTCACTGTAGCCCAGCCGGCCTCAAACTCACTATGTAGTCAAGGATGACCTTGAACTCCTCACTTTCCTGCCTACACCTCCCAAGTGCCTGTGCCACTACTCCCAGCATAAAAGGCAAGTTTTTATCTGAATGGTCCTGATTGTAAGTAGCAAAAGTGTTTTTAAAGTTTTCACTGGCCATTTTATGTGTGACAGTTCAGATATATTGCACACACACTGAGTAACAGGGAGCCCTGCACAGATTGGTCACTTTGTAGGTATTAAACATGTGCCTTTAATTCCTCAAAGCTTTTCATAATATATAGGTAGGCTTTAAATATATTGCTTTACACGTTAGAGATACACAGGGATTTAAATGTACTAAAATCACCTAAGGGGCCAGTAAGATGGCTCATCAGATTAATTTGCAAGAAGAAAGTCAACTCCTACAAGTTGTTCTCTGACCCCAATTATGCTCTGTGTGTGTGTGTGTGTGTGTGTGTGTGTGTGTGTGTGTGTGCCTGTGGTATGCACACACCCACTAAATGTAATAAAGACTAAAACAAAGGCTGGAGACATGGCTCAGTGGTTAAGAGCACTGACTGCTCTCTCAGAAGACCCAGGTTCAATTCCCAGCACCTCTACTGGTCTCCTCAACCACCAGGCATACATGTGATACAGACACACACCCATACACATAAAATATATAAATAAAATTGCTTGAAGTCTGTTGTTTGTTAAAATGGTTATTTAAAAGATCTTAACATAAGTAGGTACTTGAATGAATCTCCATTTTATTAATAATACTCGGTTTCCTGGGTAGTCAAAAAATCTGATGAAATCAGCAGAAAACATAAGCAATTGACTTAATAAAACATAAAAATCTTGTCTCTGAAGCTAATTCCTCTTTGTAAATATCACTGAAACAAGGACAATGTTTTTGAGAAAGTCTTGTTTCTTTAGACACAAAGAATTCGTTCAAGTTTTACATTGTTGCACTACATTTTGACCTTAGGAAATCCTTTAGATAAAGTTACATTTTAAGGAAAAGGATGTTGTTCAGTAAATAGTGCACTTGCCCAGCATGTGCGAAACCTAGTTTTGACCCCAGCACTACGTAAATCAGGCATGGTAGCCCATGCCTATTATCTCATCACTCTTGAGCTAGGGGCAGGAGATTCAAGGTCATTCTTAGCAATATAGTGAGTTTGTGGCCAGCTTGGGCTACATGAGGCCCTGTCTCAACATAAAACACCACTTAAGAAAAAGCATATTAAAAAGAAAAAGAGGGGGCTGGAGAGATGGCTCAGCGGTTAAGAGCACTGACTGCTCTTTCAGAGGACACGGGTTCAATTCCCAGCACCCACAGGGCAGCTCACAACTGTCTGTAACTCCAAGATCTGACACCTTCACATAGACATACATGCAGGCAAAAGCACCAATGCAAATAAAATAAAAATAAATAATTTTTAAAAATAAAAAAGAAAAAAGAAAAAGCATATTTTAAGTTGGACAGTGGGGGTGCACACCTATAATCCTAGTACTTGGGAGGCAGAGGTAGAAGGATCGCTGTGAGTTCGAGGCCAGCCTGGTCTACAGAGCGAGTTCTTGGACAGTCAAGCTACACAGAGAAATTCTGTCTTGAAAAAACCAAAAAGAAGAAAGAAAAAGAAAGAAAGCATATTTAAACAATTTAGTCACTCTATAAATGCTAGGTTTGTGTATGTACAGGTTACCATACCACAGCACACAGATGGAGGCCAAAGGATAACTTTCAGGAATCACTTGCTTCTCTTTACCATGTCGGTTCCAGGGATTGAACTCAGGTCATCAGGCTTGGCAGTGAGAGTCTTTTCCTACTAAGCCATCTTGCCTGGCCCCTGCTTTTTTTTGTTGTTGTTGTTTAAATTGGATACTGCATATATGAGTTCCACTAGTTAAGCGCTAGATATTTTTTGTTTGTTTTTTGGTTCTTCGAGACAGAGTTTCTCTGTGTAGCCTTGGCTGTCCTGGAACTCACTCTGTAGACCAGGCTGGCCTCGAATTCACAGAGATCCAGCTGCCTCTGCCTCCTGACTGCTGGGATCAAATGCGTGCACCACCACTGCCCAGCTGATAGATAATTTTGTAATCCTTTAGGTATTAGCTTCTTCTGGACTGCAATTCAGTTATTTGGAAACGTTTTGATCTTTTGGGGTCTTGATTGCAATATTAAGTGTGATCAAGGCACTTCTTAGTTTTGGGCTAATTTTCCTCCAGTACTGAAGCAGTATCCTTCCGTGTGCTCTACCAAATGCCCTGGGAATCACGAGGCATCTTAGTCATCATGGAGGGACCAGATGGTATTCCTGGGCCTGTGTGAGCCCTAAACACGGTTTTCTCTAGCTCTTCAGAGTATTTCCCTCCTTATCTTAAGGTAGTTTCTTTGCATGCTCATACCATTGAGTGCTCAGCTCAATGCTTGAACAGCACTGTCCATGCAGCAATCCTCCTGAGCACTCTGCTCTAGAAAGTCTGGCTTCCAGAGTCTCCTCAGATTCAGTTCCTTCTCCTTGGAGTCTGCAGGACTCTATTGGTTTTTTTCCCTGTTCTATGACCTGAAAACTGTCTAGACAGTAGTTTGTGGAAATCCTGTCTTGTTGTGGAATAATATTTTTGTTTTGTTTTGTTTTGTTTGAGACAGGGTTTCTCTGTATAGTTTTGGTGCCTGTCCTGGATCTTGCTCTGTAGCCCAGGCTGGCCTCGAACTCACAGAGATCCTCCTGGCTCTGCCTCCCAAGTGCTGGGATTAAAGGTGTGCGCCACCACCGCCCAGGAGAATAATCTTTTCTGAGTTAATAAAAAGCCCAACGGCCAATAGCTAGGCAGGATTTCTGGGCAGGGAGGACACTGGGAAGAAGGGGAGACACCAGGAGATGCAGAACAAGCAGGGTGGGCAGTACGGAGATAAGACGTGAATTAATTGAAGAGCTAGTTAGTGTTTAGGTGGAAGCCCTACCAGCACCCATACTCCCGAGGAGTCTGGGATGTTTAGGTGGAAGCCCCACTT
The DNA here is from genome assembly GCA_902168425.1 of Peromyscus attwateri. Lineage (NCBI taxonomy): Eukaryota > Metazoa > Chordata > Mammalia > Rodentia > Cricetidae > Peromyscus > Peromyscus attwateri. The sequence goes on along the minus strand of CABHPP010146678.1, from coordinate 13,958 downwards.
TGGCCCCGCCTCTCTCTCCCCAGACCCCACCCCTCAGAAAGCCTGCCAAGGACCAGCTCCTCCCCGGGGCTGCTCAAGACCAGCCTAAGGCTATTTAAGACCTGGTCACCAGGCCTGCCGTGTGCTCTCCCTCCTACCTTCCTGAGAGTACCTGGGAGTTCCTTCGCTCTGCTTATTAAACCTGGACTTATTAATTCGGCTTGACTGGTTTATTGCTTCGGCGGAGGATACCCAATAACCGGGGATCCATCTACGTGGTCCTATTCTTTTGTTTTCAATCCCAGGGGTCACTATCCTGCATTGCCTGGTCCCCCTTTGAATTGTTTCATTTACTCCCATTTTTGTTTTCAGATGACTAGGTGTTGCTTGTATTCTATATGGTATTAATAAAAAACAAAACAAAACCCGGAGCCAGATATTGGGGTAAATGCTGAGAGATCAGAGAGACAAAGGAACAAGCCACTAGAGAAACTTCTCACCTCACCAACTCCATGAATCCTCTGACTGAAAACCTGAGTCCTCAGCTGAAAGGGGTTCCAGCCAAAAAGGCTTAGTTTCTGTCTCCTCACGTCTTATATACTTTTCTCTGCCCAGCCATATCACTTCCTTCCTAGTGCTGGGATTAAAGGAGTGTGTTCTTCCCAAATACTGGTAGCAAAGGCATGAGATCTCAAGTTCTGGGATTAAAGGCCCGTGACTCCCAAGTACTGGGATTAAAGGTGTGTGCCACCACTGCCTGGCATCTATGTTTAATCTAGTGGCTTGTTCTGTTCTCTGATCTCAGGCAAATTTTATTAGGGTACACAATATATTACCACAGTTAGGTAAATCCAATCCCTTTAACTACAGGGGAACAAGGCTTTACAATGTTTTCAATGTCCAACCACATCCTAGATAGACAATTAAATCCAGATCTTTGGAGGCAGCTACATTAACCCCTTAGGCTATTCCATCATTCACCCAAATTTAGGAACGAATAATATCCGATAAGATTCCACTTACAAGTAATTTATTTGAGGGCTGGGGTGATGATTTAGTTGGTAGGGTCCTTCCCTTACAAATGTGAGGAACTGAATTAAGATCCACAACCCATGTTAAAAGAAAAAAAAAAAAGCCAGAGGGTGGTGGGGGTGCATGCCTTTAATCTCAGCACACCAATGGCAGAAGCAGGTGGCTCTTTGTGAGTTCGAGGCCAGCCTGGTCAACAGAATGAGTTCCAGGACAAGCCAGGGTTACACAGAGAAACCTATGTAGATCCCTGGACCCTTACAAGCCAGGATGGCCTATGTGGCGAATTTCCAGGCCAATAAGGCCATGTTTCTAACAAAAAGATAAAGGTGTATGAGGATTGATGAGCAAGGTTTCCGCCCTGCATTCATACACTCTCAATACACATACCTCATACCAAAAATAATAATTCATTTGAGGGATAGAAGTGTAGTTCAAGCCGGGAGGTGGTGGCGCATGTCTTTAATCCCAGCACTTAGGAGGCAGAGGCAGGTGGATCTCAGTGATTTTGAGGCCAGCCTGGTCTACAGAGTGAGTTCCAGGATAGCCAGAGCTACACAGAGAAACCGTGTTTGGGGGGGGGAGTGTAATTCAAGTAGTAGAATATTTGTCTAGCATACTTGAAATCTTCAGTTTGATTCCAAGCACCATACATAGTAATAATAACAACAACAACAACAACAACAACAACAATAATAATAATAATAAACAATAATAATTTGTTTTCAGTTGTAATCCCCGAATTTGGAGGTCTGAGCCAGGAAGATCATGAGTTTAAGGTCAGCCTGGGCTATTTAATGTGAGACCATTAAAAAACAAAACATCAACAAGCCTTTCTCTTAACCTAGATTAGCTGCCGAAGGAAACTACTGGAATCCGTTTGCAAGTTCTGCTGAAAACCTGAATAAAGAAATTGAATGTCCCCTGATCAAAAACACAAAGCTGGTTTCAATCACAGAGCAGGGCGGAGCCTGGGAGTGAGAGTTAAGCCACTCCCACTGTGAGTAGACGTTGCTGGGGCGGGGCTGTACCTGACCCTTGCAGGGGGGTTCCTGTTTATCCTGCTCTGTGGAGATTTCATATCTGAGTCTATTTTCTTCCCCCAGCAGCCGGGAGGCAGAATTCGCTCTCTCTGTTTGGCAGATGAAGAAATGGGGTTCGAGAGGTTGAGAAACTTTTCAAAGTGCAAATCTGCAGCACAGTTAAACTTCAAACCTGGTTTCCAGAGGTGGATTAAGGAGCAAAACAACGCTTTGCTGGGCAGCTTCCAGGGGACAGGGAACATCCGGGAAAGGGCTGAGATGGAGCACAGTTTTTGAACATAGACCTCCTAGCAGATGAGCTAAGAATTACCTGATAAATTCCAGGGTGGGGTGGGGTGTTAGAAACCGGAACCTTCAGGGGAAGGAGCGACAGGCTCCCACACTGCCTTAGGGAGAGTGGATGGAGGTTCCCTGCAGGGTTTGTCCTTGGGTTGGGGTATTTTGGACCTGAACTCAGAACGGAATTGCTAGAAAAATGAAGAGGCCAGATGCTGCTGCTCTTTTGGCCCTAACTCAGTGCTCTGTTCTCAGTTAATAAAGACCACATAGGGTTGGTGAGATGGCTCAGTGGGTAAGAGTAGTTGCTCTGCAAGTCTGACAACTTAAGTTCGATCCCTGGAACTAGAGATAAAGAAGTGTCCTCTGACCTCCACAGGCATGACGTAGCATGGTGTGCACGCTCGAGAAAGAGCACAGGTGTACGCACCACGATAGCAATAATAAAGAAACAAAAGTTTAAATAACTAAATACTATATAATAATGTAGCAACATTGCCCCCATCTGTTTGCACACGCATTCTGAATGTATGAAGCAGAAGCTATATTCATCCTCTTTTTTTTTTCATTTTTCTTTATTAAGAAATTTTCTACTCACTCCACATACCACCTACAGATCCCTCCTCCTCCCACCCCCCAGCCCTCTCTCCCAAGCCACCCTGCATCCCCACATCCTCATTTTTTAAGATAAAGGGCTGATGAGATGCTCAGTGGTTAAAAGTACTTGTCTCCCAAGCCTGCCGACCTGAGTTCGATATCCAGAACCTACCTGGTGGAAGGAGCGAATGGACTCTTGCAAGTTGTCCTCTGACCTTCCCATGTGCACCATGGCATGCATGTGCCCACACTCACATGCACACTTTGTACACATACATGATAATAACCTAATAAAATTTAAATGTAAAAAGATAAAGAAAAGAAGGACAATTACTACAAAACTTGACAGCTTAAAACAATAAGACAGTTATCTTACTTGTTTTCTGTGATTCTGGAATTCTCATGAGGGTCTAGTGAAGATGTGAACTAGGGCTGTGGCATCTAGAACCCTGAATGGGTTTAGGGGTGGGGGGTCCAGTTCTGAGGTTGCACAATGAGGTATCATTGGCAAGTCAGCTGGCCGTTGGAGGGGTCTTCGTACTTGCTTATGGTCTGAATGCCTCTTCTAAAACTCACATTGATGTTCACTTGCTATTCTGAGACTGTTGAGAGGTTCCGTGGATTGTCAAGAGGTTAATTAGGTCAGGAAGGCCAAACACCAACATTGTGGGAGTGGGTTGATAATCAGAAGCCTGGGTTTGCTCTAAGAGCAAGACCAGCCCCACCCCGCCCCTGCCTCAGGCCCTTGCACATGCTCCTTGGCCACATGATTCCCCTTGCTGAGTTATGATGCAGCAAGAAAGCCCTCCGCAGGGCGGGGCTCTCAGTCCCAGACTCCCTGACCTTGAGGACTTTGAGCCAATTAAACCAATTAAACTTCTTTATAACTTAATGTGTGGTACCATAGCAGCACACAGCTGTGTGGGTCTCTCCATTGGGCTGCCTGTCTGCGTGCAGTACATGGCAGCTGACGCCCCCCGCCCCCCATAGCCAGTGGTTCTAGAGAGCAAGGTAGAACTTCCAGTGGCTTTTCTTCATCTGTGAAGTTAGGCTCTCACTTCTGCAATCGTCCAGTGGTTACAGAGGTCAGTCGCATTCACGCGGAAGGAAACTGCCTACGTAAGGGAATAGATAGATACCCTGAGGTAAGGACCATTGAGCAAACTGCCTACGCAAGGGAATAGACACCGTGAAGGACCTGCCTACTTAAGGGGATAGATACACCCCAAGGAAAGGAGCACTGAGGGCCCTGTTGAAGCCACTACCACAGCAACAAACTAATTCACCCAAAGTGACACGCATAGGAAGTATTCGTTGTAGGTTTTGTGTGCACGCGTGTTTGTGCATGTGTGGTATGTGGATGTGTGCCTGCTCATACAAGCCTGGGGTCAACAGCGAGCATCTTCCTTGATTGCTTCTGCACCTGGTCTTTGTGACGAGGTCTCTTGTTGAACTTGAAGCTGAATGGGACTAGATTGGCTGGCTAGAAAGCCCCACCCACAGGATCCACCTGTATCTACTCACTCCCAGAGCTGGGATTCCGGAGGCTCACCTCCATGCCTGGATTTTTTTATGAGTTCTGGGGATTTGAGCTCTGAGACTCAATGCTTGTACAGCAAGCCCTTTACCCATTGGGCTATTTTCCCAGCCTAGAGGCAGGCTTCGAACTCAGGCAATTACTAAACCACAGGCTTGACAATCAGACAAGCAAGTGCCCCTCCGATTGTTCCTGTCCTGGAGGTATCCATGCTTGAGATCCTGCTTCAGATTCCAGTGGTCAGCTGATCAGACACTATCTTATGTGTCAGATGGACACTTATCAAAGACACAAAATTGAGCATGCTCATAAAAGGTTGTGCAAACATCACTTTATGGTGTGGACTTGCTGTGTCAAAGGGAACCTGGAGTTTAGCTCCAGCTTTGTGGTTGATTTACTATGGGCCCTCAAACAACTTTCAGTCCCTTAGGGAGCCTTTGTTTTCTCATCCATGTGCCAGAATAGTTCAATTCCAATTGGGGATTTCATGCTTAGAACTGTTACCAGGAATGCTGAGGGATTCCCTCTCCACATTCCCGGACTCTCCTCAGCCCTTGCCAAAGCACTTTGAGAACTATCCCTGATTGGTGGATGTTTGTCTCCAAGTGAAGTGGACCCTTCAGGTATGAGGGGCACCCATCTGGACACCCACCAGATCAGGCCAGGCTGTTCAGCCCTGCTTCACCCGCAGCTGGCTGGCACCATTGTTTGCCCATAAAGCTGGGCTCCTTTCCAATTGCTGATGCCCTCTGGCCAGGGGAGAGGCTCAAAGGACTCAGTTGTGTGGCTTCCTCCCTCCCCTAGGGCAGGCCTGGGTCACCCAACAGGCTGACTCAGCCCCTGCAAAGGACAAAGGAGATAGAGATGGTTAAGGGAAAGAATTTGACATTTACTACCCCCCTAAATTCAACATCAAAATAATTACCATGAAGAATATCCCCTTACACTTATTCTGCAGTCCAGTGACATTCTACAAACATTGGGGTGGGGTGCTATTTCCAATTTCAGTACTTAGGGACCCGTATAATTACTTTAAAGATTCATTTTTTATTTTTAAGTGTGTGTGAATGTGTGTGAGTGTGAGTGTGTGTGTGTGTGTGTGTGTGTGTGTGTGTGTGTTTGTGTGCGTGTTGTGCATGTGGGTGCATTCACCCATGGCCAGAGGTCAAGTGTCTTTCTCTGTCTCTTACACCGTATTTTTTTTGAGAGAAAGTTGCTTGCTGAACCTGGAGTGACACTGGCTGGCAAGTGTGCCCCAGGGATCCACCTGTCCCTATGCCCCTGTGCTGGGGTTATTGATGAGCACTACCACTCTGTTCTTCATGGTGGTGGTTTTTCAAAACCGGATTTCTCTGTGTAGCTTTGGTTGTCCTGGAACTTGTTCTGTAGACCAGGAGGACTCAAACTCAGAGATCAGTCTGCCTCTGCCTCCCAAGTGCTGGAATTAAAGGCATGGGCCACCACTACCTGGCTCATTTTTTTTAGTTTTTCCAGACATGGTTTCTCTGTGTAACAGCTCTGGCTGTCCTGGAACTAGCTCTGTAGACCAGGCTGGCCTTGAACTCACAGAGATCCACCTGCCTCTGCCTCCTTAGTGCAGGGAGTAAAGGCGTACACCACCATCACCCAGCTTGAATTAGTACTTTTTAAATTGCTACTCAGTAGTCCTTATTGTGTGAGGTTGTGAAAATATACCCAATGCTTATGAGACCCCTTCCTATATGCTTCACGTGCATGTCTCATTTCAACGTACCGACTGGTCAATATCATTTTACCCATTTTAAAGATGAAGAAGTCTGCAGATGTGGCTCAGTGGTAGAGCACTTGCCTAGCATGCTCAGTCTTCACTATGAGAGGAAGAAGTAGGGTTAGGGAGAGAAGTGGGGGGAGGGGAAGAGAGAGGGAGAAGGGAAGAGGAGGGAGAGGCTTGGAGAGGTTTACAGTCAGAACAATATTTTGGCCAATGAGGAAAATGAAGTGGTCCTTTAAGATTATAAAGGAAAGCAGGTCATGGTGGTAATCCCGGCACTTGAGAGACCTGAGGCAGGAGGCTTTCAGTTTTAGACCAGCATGGATGTGTTGGTTAGTTTTATGTCAATTTGACCCAAGCCAGGGTCATCTGGGAAGAGGAAAGCACAATTGAGAAAATGCCTCCATCAGATTGGCCTGTTGACAAGCCTGTGGGGCATTTTCTTAATTAAAATGATTGTGTGGGAAGGCCAGTACACTGGGCCAGTGCCACCCTTAGGCAGGCGGTCCTGGGTGGTATAAGAAAGCAGGCTGAGCAAGCCATGGAGAGCAAGCCAGTAAGCAGCACTCCTCCATGGCCTCTGCTTCGGTTTCTGCCTCCAGATTCTTGCCTTGATTCCCTGCCCTGACTTCCCTCAGTGATGGACTGTAAGCTGTAAAGTGAAATAAATTCTAGCCCGGCAGTGGTGGCACAGGCCTTCAATCCCAGCACTCGGGAGACAGAGGCAGGAGGATCTCTGAGTTTGAGCCTCATCTACATAGTGGGTTCCAGGATAGCCAGGGCTGTTACACAGAGAAACCCTGTCTCGAAAAACAAAAACAAGCAAACAGAAGGATGAAATAAATCTTTTCTTCCCCACGATGCCTTTGGTCACCGTGTTTATTACAGCATCAGAAAGCTAACTGGGTCAATGACCTACACAGCAAGGCCTTATGTCAATACACATACATATATAGCTGGGGCTGGAGAGGGGCTCAGTCATTACGAGCATTTGCTCTTGCAGAGAGGACCTGAGATCTGATACCTTCTTCTGACCCACATGGGCACCAGGCACTCATACACTGCCCAGATATACATGTGAGCAAAACACTCATACACATAAAACGAATAAATCTAAAATATTTTAAAATTATAACAAAGCTGAAAAATCCCGATTTCCAAGGGATGCTGTAGCTCCTGTTCCTGTTGTTAGCACTGTTCTGTTCCTGTGCTAGTCCTGGTGTAATCCACTGCATTGCCATCATATGTTACAGCAATACAACTGTGTATAGTACACAATGCAGATAATGACAATCAAACCATGGATCTTAAAATCTTATTTAAAGCCGGACATGGTGGTACATGCCTTTAATCCCAGCACTCGGGAGGCAGAGGAAGGCGGAGCTCTGTGAGTTCCAGGATAGCCTGGACTACAGAGTAAGAGTGAGAGCAAGAGTGAGAGCCTGGGCTACACAGAAAAACTTTGTCTCAAAAAAAAAAAAATCTTATTTTTAAAAAAAAGGTTCATTGTAGCCAGGCGGTGGTGGCACACGTCTTTCATTTTGGCACTCAAGAGGCAGAGGGCAGGTGGATCTCTGTGAATTCAAGGCCAGCCTGTCTACAGAGCTAGTTCTAGGACAGCCAGGGCTACACAGAGAAACCCTGTCTCAGAACACAAAAACAAACAAACAAAAAGATTCACTGTAGGACAGAATGCTCGAGGGGGTCCCTGCAGGTGTCACACAGGGAAGCACCTCAGGAAGAGATAAGAATGAAAACCTAGGCAGATTGATTTCATCAACCCAGACCAGACTTTGGGGAGTCTAATAACTGGCAGTCTATTCCCAATGTATTTAATCCAGTACAATTTGAAAAGAAAAAAAAAGTTTGCTGGTGTAATACAATCCCTGGCACACAAAGACACATAATTACATTGAAACTCAACTCAGGGTACATGTCATTTCTTCTAAGAAGATGGCTTCTAGAGATAGGCTACCTGTACTAGCTTAAAGGCCTAAGTGTCTGGCCTGGTTTTAGTTATACAGATAGCATAGAGGTCATGTGGGCTATTAGCCACCTCTGGTCCTGGTTGTGGGAGCTTGGGGGAGCCTCTGGCTATTAAGGTCATTTAGATTACCAGCCACCTCCCTGTCTTGGTTGTCAGAGCTTGATATGGCCTGGCCCAACACAGAACATGGATCACCAGGCTGTTAATCATTTCCAATTCTCAGCTTTCTGGATGGAAGAACGGGTTTTTCATCTTTCGCATTGGAAAGACAGTCCTGTGTGCTTAGCATTCCTGGTTCCTCTGGAGATCTGTGAGCACAAGGACTGTCATGCTATGTTGTATGTATATGTATGTATATGTACATATGTATATGTTGACTGTCATGTCAACAAATGCCGTAGGCTGGCACTGTGGCACAGGCCTGTAATTCCAGCACTGGAGAGGTGAAGACAGGAAGATCAGGAATTTAAAGCCATCCACAGCTACATCATGACTTCAAGGAGCCCAGCCTGGGCTATGTGAGACCCTGTCTCAAACCAACCAACCAACCAACCAATAGGAAAACCAAAAGTGTGTTGTGTTACACCCACAGCAGCCTTCCCATCTTGTTTTTATAATGTCTCGATTCCATCAAGAGGCCATGTGGAGTGGCTGCCATACGTATACCATCTATGTTTGCATAAGTACCCTCTGATGTTTGCACAATGGTAAATTGCCTAATGATGCATTTCTCAGGATGTAACTCTGCCGGATAAATGAAGGATGATGTCTCTCACAAGTGAGTTCACTTTTGACCTCAAACTGACTTCTAAAACAGAAGCAATTTGTTCATTTCTTCCTCCCTGGCATGTATTTAGGCTACTGCCCACCTTTCCCCCTTTAAAAAAAAGTCATTAAAGTGGACATCCTTGTACATACTACTTCTTTACATCTACATGGATGTCTCCTAGGGTGGGTTGTGATTGTGCATTTCAGAGTCAATAACTGGGTAGGGGATCTTATCTTTTTGTTTTGTTTTGTTTTCCTAGACAGGGTTTCTTGGCTGTCTTAGAACTAGCTCTGTAGACCTGGCTGGCCTCAAACTCACAGAGATCCAGCTGCCTCTGCTTCCTGAGTGCTGGGATTAAAAACATGCACCACTGCTGCCCAGCTAAGGGATCATTACCTTTTTTATATACTGAAATTGCTTAACATTTCTCTAGAAAGTTGTTTTGCTGTTTTGTTCTGTTTATTTTTTTAAAGATTTATATATTTATATTCTATTGTGTATGGGTGTTTTGCCTGCATGTATGTCTGTATACTACATGTATACAGTGCTCATGGAGGTCAGAAGAGGGCATCTGTGGTGGTTTGAATGAAAATGGCCCCATAGACTCATAGGGAGTGGCATTATTAGAGGTGTGGCTATGTTGGAGTAAGTGTGTGATGGTGGGTGGGCTTTGAGGTTTTAGAAGCTCAAGCCAGGCCCAGTGTCACTCTCTTTTTCTGCTGCCCGCTGATCCAGATGTAGAACTCTCAGCTACCTCTCCAGCACCATGTCTGCCTGCATGCTGCCATGCTTCCTGCCATGATAATGGACTAAACCTCTGAAACTTTAAGCCAGCCCCAGTTAAATGCTTTCTTTTATAAGAGTTGCTGTGGCCATGGTGTCTCTTCACAGCAACAGAAGCCTAAGACAGCACTGGATCCCCAGCAGCCACATAGGTACTGAGAACCTCACCCAGGTCCACTGCAAGAGCAGCCAGTGCTGAGCATTTGTGCGGCCCATTTGATAGGGTCTGAGGTACCACAGACTGACCTTGAATTTGCTGTTAATTAGCCAAATATGACCACGCTAGGCAAGCACTCTGCCAGCTGAATTACCTCTCTAGCTGCAGAAAGCCCTTTTTAACTTTCATCTTGCCAACTGGAGATCTTAGTGTCTCCCTGAAAAGTGTAGAATTTGGAACATACCTGAGTCTGCTCCTGCTTTTCTAGCATGATTTTGGCCTAATCATTTCTTGTTTTCCTCTATTAAATATATATATGTATATACATGTATCTATATATATACATATATACAAGCTGGCATGGAGCATGGTATGGTGGTTTGAATAAAAATGGCCTTCGTGGGGCTGGAGAACACTGGCTACTCTTCCAGAAGTCCTGAGTTCAATTCCCAGCAACTACATGGTGGCTCACAACCATCTATAATGAGATCTGGTGCCCCCTTCTGGCCTGCAAGGACACGTGCAGGCAGAACACTGTATAAATAAATACATTAAAAAAATGGCCTTTAAATGCTTAGTCACCAGGAAGCGGCACTATTTGAAAGGATTGGAAGGATTAGGAGGTGTGACCTTGTTGGAAGAAATGTGTCACTAGGGGTGGTCTTTGAGGTTTCAAAAGACCATGCTAGACCCAGGCTCTCTCTCTGCTGTCTGCAGATCAGGATGTAGAAGTCTCAGTTACTTCTCCAGCACCATGTCTGCCTGCATGCCACCATGCTCCCTGTCATGGTGATAATGGACTAACCTCTGAAACTGTAAGCAGGCCCCCAATTAAATGTTTTCTTTATAAGAGTTGCCTTGGTGGCCATGGTGTCTCTTCACAACAACAGAACAGTGACTAAGACACATGGTGACAATAGATCAGTGAGTAAGACACACAGGCCTATAATCTCAGCACTTGGGAGGTGTGGGTGGAGGAGTTAGAGTTTGAGTTCAACCTGGGCTACTTAGAAAAAAACCAGCTCTAGCAGGGAAGAAAGGGGGAAAGCCGGGCATGGTCATCACGCCTGTGATCTAAGACAAGAGGATCAGAAGTTCAAGGCCAGTTTCAGCTACATTGTGAATTGGAGGCCAGTCTGAGCTACATGAGACCCTGGAGAGAGAGAGAGAGAGAGAGAGAGAGAGAGAGAGAGACCAGCTAGAGAGATGGCTCAGTGGTTAACATCTCTTGCTACTCTTCCAGAGGACCTGATGAGTTTGGTTCCCTGTACCCACATGGTGGCTGACAACTGTAACAGGGCCCCAGACCTTAGTAGCCCCCAACACCTTAGCACAACTGACTCCATGATGGGAACTATCATTCGGGCTGTAAAACTCAGCACATAGACAGTACCACCCATCAAAACTAAAACAAAAAACCTAATCCATCAAAGCCCATAGTTCTGGGAAAGTCTCTTAATGTACTAACCTTGCTTTTTTGCTTCTGTAGTTCCAATCCTGGCTAACTGTTCTTGTTAACTGAAGTATGTCAATCCAGGACATGGTTTTTGTGCTTAAAAGCTCACCCTGAGACAGGCTTGGGGCTACACTGGGATCCTGAACACCCAGTGTAATCACTGGCTGGCTAATAAAGACTTCCTATTGGCTTAAACCCATGTCCAAGGAATCTTTTCTGGTGGATACCCCACAACAACAACTATCTATAATTCTTGGTCCAGATGATCTGCTATCTTCTGGTCTCCATGGGCACTACACACATATGTACACATACATACAGACAAAAACTCACACATATAATATAAAAATAAATAGATCTTGAAAAAGAAAAAGAATGAATAAAAAGGAAAAAGCAGGGGAGGGGTATGGCTTAGTAATTCAATATTCATGCTTAGCATACGTGAGACTCTAGGTTCCATTATTAATAATAGGCAAAAAATTTTCCTAACTTTATACTCATAAAATTTTTGTGAGGATGACAGTGAATGTCACTAATTTGCTTGGCACTCAGAAAATGCTTAATAGACAGTGCTCAATAAATAGTTCTGACTTAGTAATGTATCATTAAACATAAACACTCAGGGCATATAGTGCACACACCCTTCTTTTTTCTTCCTTCCTTCTTCCTGGACAGAGCATGTAATGGATGGAATCAAAGAAGCCACTGTGGACTGTGGGTGTGACTTTGATAGAAGCTACTGAAGACTGGTGGAGTACAAGATAAACTTTTGGTTTCTAATGAAATTACCTTAGCAGTCTTAGACAGCTTATCTCCAAGTCCTTGCTTGTTTGCTTGTTTGCTTGCTTGCTTGTTTGCTTGCTTCCTTCCTTCCTTCCTTCCTTCCTTCCTTCCTTCCTTCCTTCCTTTCTTTTTTGAGACAGGTTTCTGTATGTAGCTCTGGCTGGAGTTCTCATTATAGACCAGGCTGACTCAAACTCTAGCCTCTGCCTCCTGAGAACTGGGTTAAAGGAGTGTGCCATCACACCTGGCTCCAAAGCTTCTTAGTTAGGAAACATTTTTTTTTTTTAAAGATCACAATAAGTGGCTTAGATGGCCTTGAACTCACTATGTAGCCCAGGTTGGCCTCAAATTCCTAATGCTGATCCTCCTGTCTCAGCATCCTAAATACTGGGAATACAGGTATGTGCCACCAATGTATGTGCCGAAACATTTCTTTCTTAACCCTCTTCCATTTTTCTCTTTTCTGATTAGTGTACTGAGTCTAACTTTGCTGACTCACGCACACTGAGCTAAGGCATGGGCAGAGAGCAATGTGGGTCACAAAGAAGTCACTGCTAGGCAGTCGCAGTTGGAGTCAGGAAACAGCTGAGAAAAAAAATTTTTTTTTTTTTGAAACTGGGTCTCTTGTAGTCCAGGCTGTTCTGGAACTAGATATAGAGCCAAGAATGGCCTTGAACTCTTGACTCCCTGCAAGTGTCTACCTCTATGCTGGCTTGGAGATTTCCCTTCTTTGTTACAAAGTGGCAAAAGGAAGATAAGGCCCTTGCTTCTGCCTCCGGACACTGTCCTAAAGATAGGATATTTCAGTTCCAGTAGGCCTCTGCTGAGCATGTGAGAAGCTAGTCTGATGACCCAGATAATGCCTGAGGGTAGCAGAACAGGGAGAAAGAAGAACCTGGGTAGTTGTTGAAGGTACAGACCTGTCACTAAATTAATGTTCCTGGAGCCCACCAAGTACGGATTCTTGTAAATTAGGGATAATAACATCCTTCCGTTGCTGAGCCCTTCTATAGTTGGACTTCAGGCAATTAGTAGCAAACTTGTGACTCGTGCCAGAGAAGGATAAGGTCCGAGGTGCGGCCACTGAGTACAGAAGCTGATAGGAAGTGGCAGTGAAGGTCATGGATAGTCAGGAGGTAAGGAGTCAGGAGGCCAAAGTAGGGTATGGTCAACCTCATGAAATGACAATTGTCCACGGGGATGGGAGGGCTTAGGAGGCAGAAGAAGAGCACAGGGCAGGAGCCAGTCTGCGGTGAATGAAGAGGAGGCGAGGCGAGGCAGGGCAGGAGAAAAGTCACTGAATAGCATGGAGCTGAAGAGAGCTGGTGATCAGATGTGAAGAGGGAGAAGGGGTCAATCAGGATCATTTTGCTTCTAAAGAAGGGAAAGCAGTTGATGTCAGGTAAAATGGTACACAACTGTAATCCCAACTACGTAGCCCATTCGAGATAGGAGAGTATGAGCTCCAGGTCAGCCAGAGCTCTGTAGTGAAAGCCTGCCTCAAAACACCCAAACAAAAAACCTGTGCACAGCTAGTGCTCCTGTAACCCCAACGCTCTTCAGATGGGGAGCCAGAGCGCCTCTGGGGCTTGCTGACTGCCAGAGGAGCCCCAGACTGGAAGAGTGCCAAGCAAAGTGAGAGACCTTGTCTCAAGGGAATAAGGTGGAGACTGCTAGAGGAAGATTTCTGCCTCTGGTCTCCAGTGCATACATACACACACACACACACGTCGATAAAATGAAACAATCCTGCCACTTAGATCTCCCCTGTTCTGGAAGAGCCTGTTCTGTCAGCCCATTCTCTCTAGCTTC
>CABHPP010146677.1:22402-43135 GCA_902168425.1 Peromyscus attwateri | reverse complement strand
CGCGCGCGCACACACACACATGAATGCACACATGCATGCATGCACACACACAATGCAAAAACAAAAACAAAAACCAAAAAATAAATATCCCACTGTCTCAAGGATATACACAAACATGTTTGACATAGAAACAGCCTTACCAAGTCTACTGCTTTCTGGAACTTCAAAATTATAAATTTCTTCCGTAAAAAGAGGATAATTGTCATTTTCATCCTCTACTTTGATGGGCAGTGGGAGAGGTAAATCAGCTGAATAGCCATCTGCAGTGGATGCGTAGGCGATCAACTGTAGAAGAGAGTAAGGCAACGTCAGCAAGCCAGTCAACCTCACAGCATAGGGGAGAGGAGACGCCCTGTACCCTTCCCTGCGAGTCCTTTCAGCAGTAAGCTACCTCATCGATGCTCCACACGGAGATAATCAAAGCAATGGGCTTTCAGTATAGGGAGAAACAACTCCACTTGAGATAAAGAACAGGTCAGAATGTAGAGAAGTTGGAGATGAAGTTCCATATGCATTATTCTGAGGGGTTGGGTGTACTTGTAACTCAGGTTACAGTCTTTAATCTCTCTGTCATCAGTAAGTTTCATTGGGAGAATGGTCAACTCATGGCCACTGGAAAAATTTCTTCTACATAATCTATAAAGCAAATTCCCCCCATCTTGTCATTTCTGGACTCTTATTGCATACCTTTAAATAGTTCCTAATACAAAACACATTTACTAATTCCCTCACTGCCCATTAATCAAAAGAAATGTAACATCAGACTAAATGTAGTTCAGAATGTAGTTCTGCTCAGTGTGTAATTATATCAAGTTGAATGTTTTGTAGCCCAAGGCAAAGGATGCCACATGAGGACATCAGTCAAGTTGGTTCCTCAGCACCTCTTTTGTCTTCCAGAAACAGACTCCTTCTTCCCAGTGGAGGAGCCTTCTTGTTGAACGTGGTTCATGACAACAGAGCACATTCTGCTCTATAATGGAAACTGTCTGAGTCAGTCCCCCACTGAAAGTACACTTAACCATATCAGAAAGCTGAGCTACTAGCCTTTAGTTAGACTTTGTTTCCCACTTTTATTACTTTATCTAGTTATCAGACACAATCAGAAAGTAACACATGTGGAAGAAAGGCAAAAAAGAAAGCGAGAACAGTGGAGGAAGACCAGCTGTGGATCTGTCTGGAGAACTGAAAATGTTCTAGCAACCAGAGATGGTGTCTGACAGGCTAAACCAAACTCCTACAGCTGTACTGAGTTTTATGTCCAAATACAATTAAACCTCTTTGCTTCATTTCAGGATTGCCTAACCAAAGCTGAGATAAAGGGTTGGGCAAGCATTCCAACACACAGGGCACGCTATTGTCCTTTGACTTTCCAACAGCCTCTGAGAAGAGAATGCAAGAAGAAAAGAGCGGGTGAGCATCAGAAGTCAGACAGTTCATTAACACAGAGCCATATTTATCAACAAAGCACCTACATCAAAAACATCATATTCCTCACGGTCCACGGGCCGAGTACAATACAGATTCCCAGTGTCTCTCTCTATGAAAAACAAATTCAGTGGTTCTTGGTCGACTCCACGCCCACTTATTGAGTATAAGATGGTGTAGTTCTGAGCTGCATCAGACTGAACCTGAAAGGAAAATACACAGAGGTAAGCACTTAGAATTAAATTTAAATGCTAATTTGTGAGATGTATGTGTGTGTGTGTGTGTGTGTGTGTGTGTGTGTGTGTGTGTGCAGGTTTTATATATCTTTTTATCTTAATGACAACATTTCAGTAGAAAAGAACAATATAACTTATAGTTGGTAAGGGTAAGGCCATGGTAAACGTATGGAAATCAGAGGATAACATGCGGGAATGAGGTCTCTTCTTTCACCACGTGGGTCCCAGCGATAACACTCAGGTGTCAGGCTTGGTGGCAAGCCCCTTTACCATTGAGCCGTTTTGCAGACCCTTGCCTACCATTTTCTTTACAGCTGAGCCCAAAGATGCTGGGAAGAAATTCTATCTAAATTGCAGTTAGGTATGGCTACATGAGGGCAAGTCAATGGGATACACAAAAATAATATGAACAATAAAATATAATATAATAATAAAATGTACTAATATAAATAATAGTATAAATAATTATGACATAATAGATTGTGTAAACAAAATAACAAAAATCTGTGAAGATTTGTGGTCTAGAAGGTGAAGAATGTGGTCTTACTTTTGAACACAAGGATAAGCCATTTTGACCATGCAAAGGTGACCAAGCTAAGTCTGTGTCCCAACATATGTGGGACTGAGGCAGGAGGATTATAAGATTGAGGCCGGCCTGAACTACATATTGAGACCTCATCTCACTTTTACCCCTTCCAAGAAGAAAAGGAAACAGGAGTCTTTAGCCCTTGGTGCTGTCTTCATACTCTAGAAATGCTTCACTGGAGAACACTTTCACAGGAGAGGAATGAGCATCTCCCTTGCCTAAGCTGGTGCTTTCTGAAATTTCAGTAAAATTAGCTATACTGTAGACCAGTACTCAATTTCTTTCTGTCTCCAATGCATATAGCAGTGTCTACAATACCATATAATAGATATTGATACCCAACCATCTCCTAAAGAAATGAATAAATGATTAAAGGCACACAAAGGCTGTAGGTTGTCTTACACCATTAGTACATCAGTCATTTTATTATTTTATTCATTTGTACTGTATTTCATGGACAACTTTGGTCATATCTGCATATTTTTTAATGTTTAGCTATTTGCTAAATCAGAGTCAAACAGACTTTCCACTCAGCAGGACCACAATCAGAAAGAAAGACTACCTACCTGTTGAAGAAACAATGGGAAGGGACCCAGGGAATTCTCTTGCATAGAACAAGGAATGGGTGCCCATCTTCTCTTGGCTCTCCTGAGGACAGTATCCTTCGTGTGTCTTTTCTTCAGGACCTGAATTTACAGGAGAACATAAGTATCAGAAGCATCCCAGCCAGACAAACCACAGAAAGGAAATGCATGTCCCTCACTGCTCCATCTACATGTGTTGTCCCATATGATAGCCACTGGGCACCACTAGGCATGGGATGGTTGGTGTTAGTTAATTTAAATGGGGAACTCTATCCTTTCATTGCACTAGTTGAATGTTAAGCACCCAGCAGCCATTAACATCGGGTTACTGTACCAGACACTAGAGATTAGAGAACATTCTAGAACATTTCTATAACTGTAAAATGTTCCACCAGATGCTTTAGAAGTAATAATTATATTTCATGTAGCAAAAGGAGACACTTAAGTCGGGTGGTGGTGGCGGCGGTGAACGCCTTTAATCCCAGCACTCAGGAGGCAGAGGCAGGCGGATCTCTGTGAGTTCGAGGCCAGCCTGGTCTCCCAAGCGAGTTCCAGGAAAGGCGCAAAGCTACACAGAGAAACCCTGTCTTGAAAAACCAAAAAAAAAAGGAGACACTTAGTTTCATGGTCATTATTAACAACTAATAATTTTATTAAATATTCAGTAAAGTGCTAAGCAGTCATTTAATTAGCCTTACCACTCACTCATTAGCATAGATTAGGTATAGGTCAATTGAAATCTTACATCATTTTGTGACTACATTCACAAGGCTGTTTCTCATGAGTAAGTGTGGGCACTAATAAGGAATCCTAAAGGCTGTGATGAAAGAGGTCCCAAACTGATCCCAGAATACAACTGACATTAGGTAGAAATCAGAGCTAGACAAAAGCTTCACAGAAGAGGGATAAATTAGTTAACACCAGAAAACCCAAAGCCAGCATTTAACTGGTATTGAGAAAGTTAGAAACAAAAGGCAAAGGAAGAGAATGGAGGAAGAAGGGAAGAAAAATAATAGGAACTAAACAGGACAGGAGAGGTGGAAGGGAAAAGAAATGAGGAGGGGAGGGGTGGCACGGAGGGGAAGGGACAGGAGGGAGAGCAAAGATGCTATTTCTCCATTGGTCCTCTTTGCCATTTTTAAGGAATTTTACAGAAAAAAGTCCCATGCTTGAGAATGTCCAGTGCACTCTGCATACCTTCTTCTGGTGCTCCAGGATTACTTGGATCTCTTTCTGTGTCTGTGTCTTTGAGTCAGAAAGCTGAATGGTAAACGATCTCTTCTCACCAGACAACACAAGAGCTCTGACTGGATAAACTGACCCATCATCTAGAACTCTGAAATCAGGATCACTTGGCCTGATGCCATCAGCAGAGCTGAGACACTCTTTCACATTAACTGCCCGCAAAAATTTTCCAGTTGTAAGGTGGAGATACATGCATAAAGGAAACGCATATGTTAAAATAATGTACATGATCATGAAAACCAAGCACTTTGCATTTGTAGCATGCCTTAATAGCCCTCTTTCATTCTTAAAAATAATAATTTCATTTTAATTAAAAATGATAGTTCTTGGCTGTATGTTTCTATTGAATAAGATGTTTTAAACATTAACATGCTTCTAGTAGGCTTATGAAAATGATCTTCCACTAAAGGGGTGTGCACATGACTCTCATGACAGAGGTGAGCCACACACCCTCAGGTGCACCTGAATAAACACAGTTGAAATTTCCCTCAACAACACACTGAGGGTGTCTTCAGATACACCTGCCTGTGGTCAGAAGATACACACAGAAGCACAAAGAACAGGAGCATACAAGTTGACTGTCAAGTAAGACAAACTGGTCCCTGAGTTCTTCCCATAGCACTTTTTTTGTACAATCCAACCCCACAGACATAGCTTTCTATGGCCCTCTATGGGAACACCACATGGCACCTTCCCTATCTGGGAATTTTGCCTCCTAATAAAAGATAATGATATTTAAGTATCAAAACACAACTGTTTTCCATCCATTCTTCATCTGCTTTTACAGAAACCAAACTGACAATGCCCAATTACCTCACCTAAGAGTCCTTTACTTCATGTGTATTTTTGCTTTAACCTAAATCTGTCATGGGTGGTTTTAACAAAATGATAGATGTTTCACCAAAAGGCAGTGAATGCTTTACGAGCTAACAGTATACATCTCTCATCTTTATATATATTAGCTGAATGATTCCTTCTGGTTTATTCTCCCAGAGGAACAACCTATCTCTCTTTACATCTTTTTTTCTTCTTTCCCACAGTAGAAAAAGTGATATTAATTTGATTAAATTAGCTGAGATAATTTAGTCAGAAATTGAACACTTTGTTGAAAAGGCCATTTTATATTTCTTGGACAAGTATTTCTATTTAAAAAATCAAAAATAATAGCAGTTCCCTCTAATTTATCTAAACCTACATTAAAAACAAAAAACAAAACAAACAAACAAAAAACACCTAGGCAAAACTTTCTAGCTTCTGGGAGAAACTGAAGTTCATTCAGCTTCTCATGTCTCCATTTTAAAACGGCTGGCTTTGTGCAGTTCAGAGGAGAATAGTACACTTTGTTATGCTTCTTAATAAAGGGGTAACACTGATCACAACACTGTTCCATGGCTGTCAAGATGGCCTAGTGAGTGGATAAAGGTGTTTGCTGCCAAGCCTGACACCCTAAGCTTGATCCCTGATGCTCACAGAGTAGAAGAAAAGAACAAAAACCCCAAAAAGTTGTCCTCTGATCTACACATACACACACACACACACACACACACACACACACCCCATAGCACATGTGCACAAACACACAAACACAAAATAAATAAATAAGACCTAAGTTTAAAATATAGAAATGCTACAGTATTTTTCTTCAATATTCATCTATACTTACACAATTCTTGGACCCCAGAGTATTAAGAGTGTGATATTTTAACCTGTTAAAAGATTAATGACTACAAAATCATGTATTGGAAAACCTGCAATAGAATTAACCACCAAATCCAACAGAAATAAGGGCAAAAATGTATATTTGAAATGATAGTGAATTGTCTCCAATTCTAAGTCAATGCAGACTTCCTCCAGAGAGCAACGATGACACACCACGCTCCTGGCAGACTAAGGACACTACATGTCTGTTTCAAATCAGCTGTTCCGAAAGTCCTCACCTCTTCCGATTATCTGGTCCGCTTTTAGTGTCGAAGGGACATTTAATGTCACCTTTTTACAGGCTTCACCAGCAAAACTGAAGACCTAGAAATTTTAAAATACCACATTAATTTATTTGAGAATAAGAAACAAACTACATGGTCATCTCAGTAAATGAAGAACAAGCGATTGACAAGCTCTTCCTGACATTTATGACAATGGCCTCACCATTCTAGTGACATACAA
This sequence comes from Peromyscus attwateri, assembly GCA_902168425.1. Taxonomy (NCBI): domain Eukaryota; kingdom Metazoa; phylum Chordata; class Mammalia; order Rodentia; family Cricetidae; genus Peromyscus; species Peromyscus attwateri. The sequence goes on along the minus strand of CABHPP010146677.1, from coordinate 36,896 downwards.
GAACTTATTTAACAGTGTCTATGTTAAACTGATGACTAAGTTCATACTTCAGTGAGAATGACTAAGTATTTTCCTCTGTTATTGGAAATAAGACAATCATACCTACTCCATTACTTCTATGTGATGTTAGATTAGTGCTTCTAGCCAGGGCACTTACACAAAAAGAAATTTTGATTTCAATATACAAATGGATTGGGAAAAAAGAAATAAAACTTTCTAGTCATAGATATTATATTCATATATACACACACACATATATATACACACACATATGCAAGGATTTTACCATATTGGGGGCAGCGACAAAACAAATAAATGAATTTAAAAAGATTAAGAAATAAGATGAACATACAAAGTGAATTGCTTGGGCTACCAAGACAGCTCAGTGAGTAAAAGTGTCTGCCACCAAGCCTGGCGATCTGAGTTCAATACCCAGAACCCACATGGTAGGAGGAGAGAAATGACATCCACCAGAATTTCCTTTTATCTTTGCAATACCATGGTGCATGTATGCATGTGCACACACGAGCACACATGAACACACACACACACACACACACACACACACACACACCAAATAAATAAATACTGTAAATAGGATTTTTTTTTCCTGTAAACTAGCCAAAAAAAAATATCCTAAAACAGTTAGTTTCATTTAGGGTAAAATACTTTGGAATACATTTGTCAAAGAAGTACAAGGCCTTGCCCTGAAAACAATAAAACATGGTAAGAGAAGTTGTAAAAGACCCAAAGAAATGGAAAATTTACCTGTCGTTATGAATCAGAGGACATATACTACAAATACAATGTCCTTTGAATCTCAAATTTCTTTTTTGAAGAAATTGGTCAATTATCCAGATGTGGTGGCACACACCTTTAATTCCAGCACTCAGGAGGCGGAGACAGGTGGCTCTCTGAGTTGAAGGTCAGCCTGATCTACAGAGTAGCCAAGGCTACACAGAGAAACACTTTTGCAAAACAAACAAACAAAAACAGACCAAAAAGAAAGAAGAAAGAAATAAAGAAAATCCTTAAGAAAATGTAAAAGACCCTTCCCCATATACAAGAAAAAGAATGACATTGGAGGACTGGCATTTTTCAGTTTTGAAACAGCTCAGAGCTACACTAACCAAGGCCAAATGCTGTTAACATAGATAAATGTGTGGGCAAATGGAATAGAGCTGACATCCTAGCAATAAACCTCACTTCTGGTTGTACAGTAGCCTCTGGAAAGTTCCAGGGTCAGAGATCTCCTTACCAAATGCAGCTGGGGTGACAAAAGTGGAAATGAGCCTAAGTCATGCCAGGTACAGAAATTAACAGAGTGGGTAAAACCTAAGGATAAGAATGAAAACTATTTAGAACAGTGGTTTTCAGCCTTCCTAATGCTGAGACCCTTTAATACAGTTCCTCGTGTTGTGATGACCCCTAGCCATAAAATTATTTTGTTGCTACTTCATAACTGTAATTTTGCTTCTGTTATAAAGCATATTGTAAATATCTGATATGCAGGATATCTGATATATAGCCCCCCAGAAGGGTCACAACTCATAGGTTGAGAATGTCTGATTTAGAAGAAAGTTTCACAATCCATGTTGGGCAATGATTTCTTAGCTTCATTATCAAAGCATGAGCACCAGATGAACAGGACTTGTTTGATATTTAAAACCTGCGTGCTTCAAACAATATGATAAAGAAATTAAAATGAAACCCATAGAATGGGAGACAATATTTTCAAATGAAAGGACAATTAGTGACATATCTGTAGTATATAAAGTTACTTTGTAACTCCAAAAATGGATGGTAAATGATGAAAAAATAGGCAGAGAATTTGAATAGAGGGTGATCAAAGATGTTCAATGATGGTTAAGAAAATGAAAAATGCCCAACAGCATGGGGCACTAGGGAAATGCAAAAACTCTAAACCATGAGATGCCTGATAAAGTGAGCTAACGTAAACAAGACAGAAAATGCCAAGTTGCTGCTAAAAATACAGAAAAACTAAAACCCTCCTGTATTGTCCATGGAAACGGAAGGTGATATAGACAGATGGACATAGTTGAAGTTTCTAAGAGAATTAAACAGCAAATAAAGATAGAATCCAGCAATTATATGCTGTTTAAAATCTGTGCCCACACCAACTTCTACATGTATAGTCATAACAGCACTGTTGATAAGGACCAAGAAGTGCAAAACATCCACCAGCTAGTGAATAGATCAACAGAATGTGATCTAGCATGCAATAGGATACTATCCTGCTATTTAAAAACATCAGACTATTGATCCATGCTAAAACATGGCTAAACCTGTCAACATTACACCCACTAGACACAGACACAATAGAGGTGGTGTTGATTATATATATATTCATTCTAAGCAGTGTCCCAGCAGTCACTATGTGGAGACAGAGGACAGTGTTGGTTGACTACACAGGGGGAAGAAAAAGGGAGTAACTAGAAATGGGCTCAAGGCTCCTTGGCAAATCTGTGGAAATGCTCCAAAGTTAGATCATGGAGATCATTGTACACTCTAAATTTGCTGAAAGTCACTGAATTGTGTGCTTCAAAGAATGTAATTTTGCTTCAGACATTTATCAGCAAGTCTGTTTGAAACAAAACAAGATACACTGACAAAAACATGATTTTTTATATATCCATCTCTACCTCTTTCAGATCTACAAGTTAATATATGAAATCTCAGGAAAATATTTTAATAACCACGAGGAAGGATTTCAGCTCTGATATAATCAAATACACTAGGATTTAAGCAGTTAACTCATGCTAACTTAAAAGCATGCATAGACATAAAATATCAAGAGCCCTACTCTAATATTGACATATCCTAACATTAATTGAAATTTTTAATATAATTTTATCATTCCTCTATATTTATGGTTATTTATATTGTTTTTATTTTTTCATTCTAAGATAATAAACTTAGTATCCCTTGCAGGTGCAAGGCATTAAAATATATAATATATATTGCCATACAAATCTCTGTGCTGCACTCAGGAGAGGTGGTGAGGACAAGGGAGAGCTGGCAGACTGACCAACCCTGCAACTACCCAGGTCCAGAACTAAGATTATGTATTGGCCCACCCCAACTTCTACCCCAACTGTCATCTGCTAGAGCACATGAAGCACATCCCAAAGCTGCAGGATCTCCATGACACAGGGCAACAGCAGACTGACCAAGAGGAGTCCCAGTGAGGGCCCAGCATGAATAGTGTAGCAGAAACCAGAGGCCTTGAACCAGACCAATGACTCTTTGCAATGAACACTTGCAAGTAAAGTTATACAGATAAAAAGTTTTACTGCATGATTTACTGTGTCACACTATAGCTTCTATGACAAGATTGATTTTTCCTTCTTTTTTTCTCTTTTTCTTCTTTTTTTTCTTTCTTTTCTTCTCTTAAATTTTATTTTATTTTGGTGGGGAGGTTGCAAGGACAGAGGGTGGAAATGTAGGCGCAGAGAAATAAATGGGATGGAGATACATGATGTGAAAGACACAAAGAACAAATAAAAAGGAAGTTAAAATAAACAACAAATCACTGTGCTGTTATGAATGCTCTGTCTCACTGGTTATTGATAAATTGTCTTCCAAGTCTTACTATTCATGGAGCTGAAACACAGATGTGCATTTCTCATACTACCTTGAAATTAATTTGATTCCTTTTTAACATATTAATCTGATGACTGTCTCATTTGCATTTTTCAATTTCTTTTGAGATAGCATTTTTTTTCACCTTATGTGACATTTACCTTCTACTGTAGCACCGAATGCTCCCTCTTTTCATCTTCATCTGGGTTCACTGAATAGCCCTGGCTGTCCTGGAATTCACTATATTGACCAGGCTGTCGGCATACTCGCAGAAATTCACCTGCTTCCCACTCTGTAATGCTGGAACTAAAGCCATGTGCTACTACACTCAGCTTAGTTTATTTTTTTTTTAATTAAAGGGTTTTTTATTTGCAAGATTCCTATTTTCACAATTTGTGGCATTTTTGTATACATGATTATGATTTTAAAGTAAACAATTTTGTTATTTCTTTTGCAATTTTAGTCAACTGTATTAATAATTCCTTCTGGTTTGGGTTTAATATGTCTTAACTTCTAACATAAGCATATATCCAATATTTTCTTCTAAAATTGTAAAACCATTTCTAACTTTAAGTCCTTTGCCCATGAGATATATCTCTTTATCTCCTGCTGCAGAGATCACCACTGACAGCCCCTCACAATGACTCTCCCTGTCTCAGCTCATGGTGTTACATTCCCGACATGCCTCATACGTTCTTTCCCCATATGCACGCTTCCGGGCTTTCTCCATGGCTCTATCTATGCACATCTATCTCTCCACCAATGCTCTATCGTTTTACTCAATTCAGCTTTATATCAAATCTTGCTGTCTATGATGGTAACCCCAGGACCTATATCACTTCCTTTTAAAGAAAGCTCTTTTGGCCCCAAGTCCCTCAAGAAACTTTATCATCATGTGACATAAACTTTCAGTGAATCTTCACTTACATTTTTAAAAGAATTTGGCATGGCAGGGCCCCTAAGCATGGTAAACAAATGCTCTCATTTGTTTGTAAATTATACTGTGCCATTTGGAGAGGCATTCTGAGTCTGCTATGAAGTTCTTTCAGAATCTATTAGGCTGTTTTTACTTATTTGTTTTTGCTCTGAGATCATGTTTCTTGTAGCTCCAGTTAGCCTTGAATCCACTTTGTAGCTGAGGATGGTTCTCCCTCTACCTCCTGAGTCCTGGGATGGCAGGTTTGTACCACCACACCCAGATTGCTAGGCTGTTTTTAAATACATAATGACAATGCTACTATGAATAGGATTCTTCTTTTATCTATATTATTATTATTGTTGCCGTTGTTGTTATTGTTGTTGTTATCTGTCTGTTGACAGTCTATAGGAATAATTTTTAAATTATTATAAATTGACCTTATGTGGAAGGAATTTGCTGACTTTTGTTAGTTACAGTAGTTTGGTTGCCTGATCTTCTTTCCCAAAGCTGGTCCTGATCTCGAACAATGTCCACTGGAATTATAGCCTTTCACTCCTCCCTACACCTCTTCCAGATTCCCTTTATATATACTTATGTGTTTATTTGGGCTTCCAGTAGAACATGCAAAAGAAACAGCTACAATGATCAAAATGTCATTGTTTCTAAACTTAAAGAGAATGTTTACCATTTCACCATTATTTACGCGTCTCTATTTTTTCACTACATTCAATCATTCACTCTTTTTTAATTTTTTAAAATTAATTATATAATTGTGTGTGTGTGTGTGTGTGTGTGTGTGTGTGTGAGAGAGAGAGAGAGAGAGAGAGAGAGAGAGAGAGAGAGAGAGAGATGTATGTGTGTATGTGTGTGAATGTGCACCAGTGCACCTAAGTGGAAATTCCCATGGAAGCCAGAAGAGGTCATCAGATCCTTTGGAGCTGCAGTTAAAGGCAGTTGTGAGAGGCCTTAAGTGGGTGCTGTAAACCAAATCTGGATCCTCTGCAAGAGCTGTATGTGCTCTTAATCATTGAGCTATCTCTCCAGACCCAATTAACTTTTGTTAAGTATATTTCATTGAGTTAAGAAAGCCCATTCCCATATAACTAATTTCCTAAGAATATCTTTGAGTAATAAATTTAAATGGTCTGTTTATTTTGAAATGACCACAGTTTTGCTTTATTAACATATCATTAGCATGTTAAAACACAAATAATAGATTTTCCCCTCTCCTGGGGCAATCCTTCTTAGGACATAACTTTTATATACACCATGGGTTTCACTGGCTGCTATGTATTTCATCATTTCCCATACATGATGTCCATGGTGACATGATTCTACTTATTAACTTCACACAGTCCTCAGAAAGTGAGCTAAGAAGAGTCCACTCACTTCTGTTCTCAAAACTCTGTTTTGTGTCCATTCCGTATAACTGAGTTATTTACTTCTTACTGGTCTGCTGAATGTGAAGGAGAAGAGGACATTTGTGCCTGAGTTCAGTCTCCAGAACATACATGGTGGAAGGGAAGTACTAAAGTCTCCATTTTGTTCTCTGACCTCCACATACAAGCCTAGGCTCTACCCCTGGAACTCATATGGTAGAAGAAGAGAACCAATCCCCACAAGTTGTCCTCTGACCTCCACACATGTGCTCTGACCTCCACACATATATTGTATGGCCTCCCCCCCACAAAAAAATAAATGTAATACATTTAAAAATACAATATACGAGAAACTTTATTTCTAAAAAAAATTGATGAATTGGTTGACAATTTGAATTTAAAAAAACCCTTTAAAAGGAGAACTCTCAAGAGTAACTTCAAATATCTGATTTGGAAAAAAATGTTAAAATAGCCTTAAAATGTATCAAATTTTGTTTTATTTTACAGTACTCTATAATTTTTTCTAGTGATGTGATTGCAAAAGAGAAATACCATTAAATTCTGATGCAAAGATCTAATGCCAAATGGAGAGTGAAAGGCTGAAGCAGCTATCTGCAACTGTTTCCTATTGAGTAGTTCAGTTTTATGACTTCAACACAGAAAAGAGACTTGCTTAGCACACCTTTCTCCACCAAAGACAAAAGTAGCTACAGAACGGTTTGGGTGTGGCTCAGAAGCAGAGCATGTGCCCAGCAAGAGCACAGTCCTGGGTTTAGTAGTCAGAGATACAAGAGAATGGCAACTGATGCCATGGATGCCCTGCCTGAGGTACAAAGGGTACCCTGACCGAGCAGAGTGATTAACACCAGAATTTAAACCTTTCCTTTCTTCTGTGGACACTTAGATCTACTACATGGAAACACTAGCATTCATTCCTTACCACCTCCGGCATAAATGCTAAGATCTACCACTCCATAGTTACAGTAGTTCGATGATTCTAATAAATTTCCTCCTAACCAAACTCGATGTAAGATGGGAATTCTGTTTCAATGGGCAGTGTGACTAACCACGGGTCTCCAGAGATGCTTTATATGGAAGGCACCAGGCATGGGGACTACACCAGGGTCAAAAATGTACACAGCTTTACATTTATTCCAGAGTCAGAAGTTGCCTCAAGAGCTAGTCATCTCAATATGACAATCAACAAACTCTTTTAAAAAGTAGCCAATTATCAAGTGTGAGGTCTGGGGTTCACTGGGAGTAGGAGAGATATTGCATCAGTCTAAACATACATTAAAGCTCTGATTTTCTTTTGTTTCTTTTATTGGGGTATAGGATCTTACTATGAAGTCTCACAGGCTTAAAGCTTGCTATTTAGAACAGGCTATGTAGACCAGTGATCTTCCTGACTCTGTCTATGGTGTCCTGTGATTAAAGGCACAGGTCACTGCGCTTGACTTACATTCTGACTTTCATACAATGAGGTTTAAGAAAAAGCTTCTCCCCCCTTAATTATTTTATTTGCCCCAATCCTCTTTCACTAATAAGAGTCAATGTGAATTTCTATATTTCGTTTTATTTTAAGTATGTCAAATGTTCTCAAGAGCAAAAGTCTTCCTGGTAAGGAGGTCCCTTGTTAATTAACAATATACAACCTGAAGAGATGGAAGGCATGTTTGTCAACACCAATTGCACTTGTGTTTATACACTCTAGAGAGGGAAGTAGAAAGTGGGGAGGGGAGTCTTGAAAGAGGAGCCCTTTAGGAAAATGGTAGACTCTCTCCGAATACATACCACTTACAAATTATAAAAGCTAATGGGGCTTTGATGACAGATTTGGTGCGGAGAACAACATTAAACATGAAGGTTAATGATCCCATTATCTGTGACCTGCAGAAAATGGTTGACCTGGTGTGAGTTTCATCATTCCCCATAATTTGTTGTCACATTAAAAGGGGAAAACACTAAAAATAATGCTTAAGAGCTTTCATTAATAGTGAGGTGGTTGTTTTTCTCTTATTTTATTTTTCTAATTTGTCTCCTCTCCTCAGCTATAAGTCTATGGCTGTTCAGAGTGACGGTGGGAACAAGATGCAGAAACTTGCCAATTGGAAAGATTCCTCCACCTGCCCATAGCTGGAGAGGTGAGGTGTTGACCATGTTAGGAGTCTTTGATGTGTACTAAAGACTTGGTTTGAAAAGCCCTCCTCAAAAAGGTCACTGTTTTTACAGTTCCATGATTAATCTCCACATAATTAATGGTGTTTCTAAAATGGCTCCATTAATGTTGTGCTCAAAGGCTCTTGGGGAAAAAAAAACATGCAGTCATGAAATTTAACACATTTATTTATAAACTAGGGACTACTGATGAGAGAAACTCCCAATCTGTATACATGCTCCAATCTCCGAGTCCACTGTTTAACCTAAACGCTGTGCAATTCCTTTTTAAACAACCCTGAAGGAACATGCCATAGCGAAGAGTTGATTCACCTGTTTAGAACTGCATGCACCTCTGGCCTCGCCCCACCAGGACCCTGATCCACAGTTCCCTGTCTTATAGAGCCTTATCTTCTATGCCCTCCTCTCCAGCTAGTACCCTTAATCCTCAGATCGAAACACTTCTCCTTATTTCCTAATTCCTCTCTTGGTGAAAATGTCAAACGCCAAAGTCATGTTTTTAAACAAAAATGTTGGAAATTCGTCTGAACACAACTATTCCGGGAGAGCACAGCATTTGAGGGGACCTCATTTACAGTCACTTCCAACCCCAACTCTTACTGTTGCAGAGCCAACTGGTGGGCTTAATTGCAGTTTTTCTGCTCCCTAATGTATTTCAGATCATGAATACCAGTTTGATGTCTGTAACTCCCTGATTTAAAGAGGAGATGAAACTTGGGCCTACCTGCCAACAACTTGGAACTAGGGCTAGCCAAGAACTAGATAAAGTGATATGCGTCTGTAAAGCCAGCACAGAGAAGGTGGAGGCAAAAGGATCAGGAGGTAAAGGCTATCCTTAACGACATAGCTAGTTCAAGGTCAGCCTGAGCTACAATAAAAAAGCAAACAAATAAACAAGGTCCACATAACACAGTGGACCAGCTCCCTGGTCAGATGGGTTCCTCTGGCCCCCTGAACCTCTTTCCTGTCTTTGGAACATCGAAGTGGTCACATCTTGGACTAGCCTTGGGCAGGTCTGAAGTTTTACAGGTTACCATGCGGTCAGAATTCCTAATTTTTCCTTTCAAGTCTTCCTGCTTCTCAGAAAGCAGTCATTAACTTCTTTTCCAGGCAGAACACGAGCTCAATCCTGGGATTTGGGAACACAGGAGATCCCAAAATAAGCTCTGCATAGAAACAGTGCTTCTCCAGACACCAATCGCATCTTGCCCTCAACCTATCTGTCCTGCGACCCCAGTCCGATTGTCACCCCATGGAACTCCAGTGCAACCCTTCAGCAGCCTTCCCACGCCTGGATACCTCTGGCACACAGAGCACAGGTGAACAAGCAGCCATGGGGGTGGCAGCTCGCGCAAGCCTTTTGAGTAATCTTTTCGGAAACGGATAGCTGAGAACCGCAGCTTCTCAGAGGCAACTCCAAAATAACATCCAGGGACACAACTTTGGCCCTACACTAAGGTGGGACTCAATAAATATCTGGGACAAGAAGTTCCTGGAGTCCTACCACATCTGCCTTTTGCTAGGTCAGGAATCCTAAATAACACCCTCCCCCGCCCCCCAACTGTCCTTCTCCCTTTCCATTCAAGGCTCCCTAGTTCCAATCACCACCCCAATTTAGGAACTGCCAGCAGGGAGCAAATAGCATCCACTGCCCACCCAGGACGAAGACACCAGCACAGAGAAGCCAGAGGACGAGTCCTAAGTCAGACATCGCCTATGGCGGCCCAGGACAAAAAACTGAGTCTTGAGAGGTCCCATGATAACTTTTCGCCTGTCACCTCTCCAGACCAACTTGAACCAGACAAGAAATGATCGCCGGCGACATTCAACCCATCACTTGTTGCCTATTGCGCCCCTGCGGATCCATCCTTTTCCCTTCCCCATCTGGGACCCCATCAGATTATACCCGGGGTAACTTACCCAGAGGGTGAGCAGCAGCTGTTTGCAGAAAGCTCCGCACCGGGGGCTCCGGAGCCCAGCGACTGCCATTGCTCGGTGCTCCTCGGGAGGACGCAGGCGGGCGCCTAGCAGGGACTCTGAGAGCCGGGGCGCGGGAGGGTTTTCGCACCAGCTTGTCTAGAAGTTGTTCTGGCCTCTCTCAGGCTTCTTTGCCCAGGAGCGTGTTCTCGTCTGAAACTGGATTGGACCATGGAGACGCTGGGTGGCCCCTCCTAGTTATTTCTCAAGTTTTATCACCTCCGGGGCCGCCTTGGAGCTGCCTGAGCCTGCCCTGCGCTCCCTGCGGCCGCCAGGGAGCTCACTCCCCGAGAAAGCGGTCCCGGGTCCACCCTCTGCCCGCTCTCCCACGCCCCTCACCTGCCCCGAGGGGTTGCTGCCCAACCCTCCCCGCGTCCCCTTCGCTGACACTGCGCTGAGCATCCCCACTACCAAACCGGGACCCGCCTGCTCTGACTATCTTCTGGGTGCCAGGAACACACACCTGATTCAGATCATGGGATCCTCCCATCCAGTCTGCTCTGTGCAAAATCTAGGCAACCTCTTCGCACGTTGAAACAGAACCCAGGCAGTCTCTCCAAACCTCATTAACATGATAAAATAAACCACTGAAGGAAAATTGTCCCGAATGCCATGCCACGGATTATCTGTGCCAGATATTAAAACTAGAGAAAAGAAGTGTTTACCTGACCATTTCTTCACACCCAAAATGAGAATGACTGCTTTTGTGTTTTAATTACTGGCAATATTTGTGGCCTTCTAAGGGCCCTCCAAGAAAAGAAAGGAAGGAAGGAAAGAAGAAAGGGAGGGAGGGAAGAAGAAAAAAAGTGTTCTTGGATGTTCATTTATTGGTCAAATGGGGTTTCGGTTTTTGTTTTTTGTTTGGTTTTCTTTTTCTTTTCTTCTTTTTCTAATGTGATTGTACTAAGATAAAAATTTTCAAATCTGGTCACAGGAAAATCTCTGAAGCAAAATGTGCTTTAAAATGGGGTTTGTAGTTTCACCATCATTCAACAAACATTTATAGGGATCCAAATCCATAACATTACCCTAAGGGCTAGAGAAAGGATTCACACAGACCCACTTTCTAGGGGCCATACCCTTGGAACTCTGCTGGCAGAATCAGGAAGAAATTCGTGTCAGATGTGTTGCTGATCCCCAAAGCCCATTCAATATCCTTGGTCAGAACCCTGGGTCTGTCTGTCCACAGTAATGTGGAAAGCATGTAACTGCCTTCATTCACCCTACCCTGGTTACTTTTGAGAGTGTCCTTATCTAAGCCATGTACTCCTCCAAAGTGTGGGACTTCCCTGAGCTCTGGAGACTCAGACATCCCTAGGTTTAGCTCCACAGTCTCATTCCGGACACATGTAAACCACCATCAGCTGGTCTGTGTGGAAGGCCCTTCCAGTATCAGAGACAGTGCTACAAATTTCTCCCCTCCGGAGATGTCCAGCTCCTGTTCTCCTGTCTTCCTTTGCCCATAACCTCAGGAAAAGCTGTGTCTTCTTCTGCAGTCTCCAGTCTCAGTCAATGTTTGGGATCCAGAGTGGAGCTGGCTTTTCTGCAGTACAGAGAGGAAAGGACAGGCCGCCACAGAGATGGCTCTCTGTCCCTGTCAGGATTCTTCCTCCCTCCTCCGGGTGAAGGACTGAAGGACTAAAACACTTCAGAGCAGGCTCTTAGTTCTGTACAGAGCAAAGATGCTTGAGGTAAGAAGAGGAAGGCAGAGGGTTAGGAGGACTCCAATAAAGACAACAGCAGCAAGGCCAGAGTGTGAGAAGCAGTGGAGAGACTTGGGGCAGCTTCTTGCATGATGGAGACAGAAAGGGCTGCTGATTCAGAAGAGCCTGACAGAGAACACCTGTGCCAGGGAGGAAGGCTAGCATGCCTGGCTCATGACAAGCCATACTGAGGAGTGAGAACTTGTCCTGGAAGAAATGGCAATTCACTCAACTTCAAGGTATGAAGGGGATTACTAGGAGTTTGTAAGGAGCTTTCACGTCCATTATCCATGAAACTATTCCTTTACCTGATTTCCCCTTAATCATTATGAAATATGTATGTCCCTATACATAGACATAGACATTTCTGATGCATTCAACTCTATTCTAAATGCTCCTAAGTTTTGAATGACCTCAACTAGCTCTTTAGATTAACTAGAGTCTAACTGGCTCTGGGTGTCTACTAAGTGGCTGAAACTTCAGCAAGACTGTCCCTTTGGTTGTTTGGACAGTGTTGTCTGATAAGGAGTACTGATATGCCTACCGACGGGACAGTTGCTTTGAGTTTCCTCCTACAAGTTAACATTGGTTCAAATCTAGTCCATACACTCTAAGAAAGCACATGAGCGATATTTTCAACTCACATTATTAAATTTTAGGTGCAGTATGTTAAGTATATTAAGATAGCTGAATGTAGCATTAGTAGATGGTTTGGCATTCCCCATTCTGTGCACATATTCATCTAATTCCTGCCATAAGGCAATGCGCATTTGTAATTTAGGGAAGCACCCCTCCATCACTTATGGCACATAGAACACCCTGGAGATAGGTTCAATTGCATGTATTTTTATATGAATTATATTTTAAGCCAGATTTGGAAAGTTTATTTAAAACATGAGTTTTGGCTTGAATGTAGTTGTAATTGGGTATTATCCGTAGTAAAATCAACTTTAAATCATTGTGAGACATGAGGAAGCACAAAGTCCTTTTCAGACATGCCTCTTTTAATATTCTGACCTTCAAAATCACTTGAAAATCACTGCTCAAACATCAATGGGCCAGATAGAAAAACAAGGTATTACCTTCTGTTCTGGTATTAGTTTTAAAGATAAGAAAACTAGCAAAGAAGAGTTAATAACGATAAGAGGTTTGAGATGAACACTCAGAGCTATAGTAATCCAGGTGAGTTACAGTATAATCAACAAAAAGCAAAGCTGAAGCAATGAGAGTTTCTGGACTGGATGTGATGGCTCACACCTGCATTCTCTGCACTCAGTGGTAACAGGGGTACTGTGACTTGGAGGCTACCATGGACTGTGCAGTGAGTTCCCACTCCAAACAGGCTATTTGGGAAAAGCCTAGCATCTCAAGCCAAAAGCACAAATGAAGAGGAGGAGGGAGAAGAAGCAGAGGGGTGGAGTAATGTGCCTGAACCTAGGAGGAGCCTCTGGCAATGGCAAGGGGTAACTGATCTTAGGAGGTAAAGGCTGACCCCTGATCCACTGCTCCAGCCTACCTTGTGCAACTTAGCACCAACCGGTCTAGCACACCCACTCACCTCTGTGTCTGTGGTCTGGGATGAAGCAAGTGTGGGTCAGCTCAAATACTTCTGTATTGTTGAGCCAGGGCAACATGATGCCTGAAATTAAAAAAAAAAAAAAAAACCTGCCAGCTAGAAATTGAAACACAGCTTTAGTGAAGAGCAAGCAGAAGATGGGTTTGAGTAACCCTACTTGACTTTGGGGGTCATCTCAAAAAGGCTTCTAGAAGCTGGTACCAAATGGAATCCTCATTCGTCCCATGTAGGAACCGACTGACTGATTGCCTCCCTAAATCCCAAGACACACTCCTCCAAGATTTTGATCTGTCCCCACAGAAATGTTGCAGGCAGCCTGGGGAACTCAATTCTAGACCAAAATGACCACAGCTCCCAAGAAAAGAAGTATGCCTCCTTCATTCTGCTCTGTCTCACTTCTAATCACTTCCAATCCAGGGATTCATTTCTCTCCAGAATGATTGACAGTAGAATTGTCCGTTGTTTTCTACAGAAAATTCTTCTATTCATAGTATTGACCTTCCACTATAGCATTAGCAAGCATCACACAAAAGTCTGACCTTATTCATCGCCCAGATTCACCATCACACAGTCTTAAGGATGATGACAGTAAGTCCAATTCATAGAGGGTGTGCCAAGCTTGGAAGTCTGTCAGCCTCCCTTTATTAATACATGAGTCAAGAACTGTTACAAGGGCTTTTCCTCCTTCCACTGGAGTCTGGAGACTCCTCACAAGTAGCCTCTTCAGCAAACAGTCCTTTTAAGGAGGCAGGGCAGTGGCTACAGTGACTTCCCACTGTCTGGTAGGAATGATAATTTCCACCCAGAAAACAAAAGCTCATTGTGTTAATGATGATGTCTTACAGTCGTGAACAAAAGCCTCATATTCAGAGGAATTGATAATGGCTCGTGTGTGTGTGTGTGTGTGTGTGTGTGTGTGTGTGTATGCATGTGTGTGTCTGTGTGGTGTGTAAATGAGTATACTGCTGGGTATGGTGAAGACCAGAAGTAGACAGATGTTTGATGTCCTACTCTCTCACACCCTCGTCTTTATTCCCTAGAAACAGGATCTCTAACTGAACCTGGTAGCTAGTAAGCCAAAGCAATCATCCTGTCACAGGCCCCTACCCCCATCTCACACACACACACACACACACACACACACACACACACACACACA
>CABHPP010146677.1:0-22392 GCA_902168425.1 Peromyscus attwateri | reverse complement strand
AGCAGGGGTTAGAGGTGCATGTGACCACAACACATGAGTTCTGGAGATTTGAACTTAAATCCTCATGTTTACACAGCAGGCATTTTTACTGGCTGAGCTGTCTTTCCAGCTTTTATAATGAATTTAAAACCCCATTTGAAATGTCTTATAAGTCTCCAACTGTATTTCCTTCCCAGGGAAGAATCTCTTCCTATTGGCTGAGACTCCAGTTTTTCCTGGACCTTCCCATGTTTCTAGAGCTCACTGTGAACTTCTCTCTGCACACAGGGCATTGCCCTAGCATGAAAGTTGAGGTGTGAGTGGGCTGACTTCCAGAACTCGTGTGTCATTATCCTGGCGTCATGCTTGAATCACTGCCCCATCAGCCTTCCCTTTTCCCAGAAGCTGAGGACCATCCCTCAAGATCTGCCAAGGGAAGCGGCACAGTCTCCAGCTCACAGGCTTGTCCCTTAGCTCAGGAGTACAAAAGGAGCTTCCCCCCAGTTCCCTGTGGGAAGTACACCATTTTATTTAACATTCATTTCTTTATTCTTTGCTTCAGTAATAATTATGCCTAAGTTTTATTTATCCCTCCCTGATTTTCAAAGCCTTTTTATTTGTTTATATTCTTTTTTGTTGTATTGTTTGTTCTGGGATTTTTTTTTCCTAAGGCAGGGTCTTACCAGGCAGCCCAGGCTGATATATGAATATGATATATCTATGTATATCTGGACTATGTAGCCCAGGATTGGACTCAAACTGATTCTCTTGCCTCGGCCTCCCAAATACTGGGATTACCGATGTGGACCACCAAGCCTGGCTGGCTGAGATTTTCAGGTCTTTTTAATATAGTCTGACAAATTCATAGATGACTACAACATGTTTAGGTCACATCTGCATCCCACTCTTTCCCTCCAGTTCTCCAGGAACCCTGCCTACATCCTGTTCCCAACTTCATCTGTGTAAAAATACATCAGTGCCTCACTCCCTCATAAATCCCAGCTCTGTGGTCCTACCTGAACATTTAAAGGGGTATGTACTAGAGAGACGGCTCAGTGGTTAAAAGCATTTGCTGTTCTTGGAGAGGACAGGGGTTCAGTTCTCAGCATCCACAACTGTCTGTAACTCCAGATTCTCTGGATTCAACTCCATCTTCTGGCTTCTGTGAGCATCAGGTGCACACTTGGTGAACAAGGCAACCGTTCATACACATAAAACAAAAGTAAGTAGTTTTCAAAATAGGGGAGGAGAGCTAGCGGTCTTCCTAGCAGATGTGTAGGAATGTCCCAGAAAAGCTATTCATTCACTTTCCAGTAAGAATTCTGTGTCCTTGATATATTCAGTAACATTGGCTGTTTCTCCCAATTTTCAATTTCTCTACGGCTGACGGTCAGAAAAGGCTTTGTAATTAACTATACTTCAGTTTTAAATAGTCCCTTTAATGGGGAAATAACATATAGTTTATTAATTTACCTCCTCCAGTGTTTCAACAGTTGTTTGAAATAATTCTTGGAATAAATGATTCCAAACTCAAAGAAACTGTCATCAGCCAGAGCTGCCTTATCTTCAGCTCTGGGCAGACTCGCGCCTTGATTGGATGGTACCTGGACAGTTTCTCAGTTCTCTGATGGTGGACGCCTGACTTCGATGCTGTGCTATGTCTACCTGCCTCTGGCCCACTCCTCCGTGCTAGAGTGGTGGACAGTGCTGGGGCTCAGCTCAGTGGCAGAGTGCTTGCTTCTCATTCACGTGGGTTCTGTCACCAGTCCTAGCTGTCCTCAAGTGGACCAGGTGGGTAAGTGCTCTGGCTATGGCCATGTCCTCTTTTATCCTTTATGGTGATCTGCCTTTCTGCAACATTCTGATGGTGACTCACACCAGTGCCATCCAGTGTCCATTCCTCCTTCCTTATCTTTTCTTACTTTGGTTTTCTTTCTCTCCCGAAGGATCTTTGGAAAGGAAAAGAGCATTATGATCCTAGTACACAGGCAAATTAAATGTATCTTTTTTTGTTCTGCACATTCCCTTCCTATAATATAAATAATTTCCTATAATGTCATCCTATGGAGCTGCCCTCTGACTTATCCACTAACAGCTTCCCAAATACTTTTATTCACAGGAGGAAGCATTGTGTTCAGGCAGTTGACTAGATGAGTACCAGGTTTCTTCCCCAAGATTAACCAGGAGCCCTGGCCTGTGCCTCCTCTAGGTGCCTTTTCATTTTGAGCAAATGGAGACAACATTCTTTGTATATTTGGTTATTGTTGGGGCAAAATTTAAGGTACTGTTTTGGCAATTACATGGCACTAGGAAATGAAGAAGCCTCTCCAGCACTCGGGATCCCGAGGCCTCTCCAATGCTAAGGATCTTGGGCTTCTGGGTTGTGAGGCTTTTCAGGCCTCATCTGCTCGGATACTTTAATGAAGTTTTAAATCATCTGTTGACTCATTTGGCACAGCCGCCTTAAGCTACGGCATGCCGGTATTTTTTCAAAACTCTAGCTGCTTCATCTTACAAGAACAAAGCACTCTGGCAAAGACTTTTATCTTTGTCATTTGATGCAATTATTGTCGTCAATCCACCTAAATAGATTCAAAGTTACCTCAGTCAGGTGATCAAAGACTGACACTCCTGGTCATTCATTTTTCTTCACCAGTTGCAGTGAATATAGTGCAATTCAGACCATAAATGTAGGGTTCCACCCATTTTGACAAATGCATACACTTGGGTCACCATCTGCAACACTATATAGAACACTTCCTTCACTCTCATCAATCCGGACCCCAGCCTGGAGTAACAACCATTGTTCTGATTCCTGTGCCTAGAGTAGTTCTAAGTTCCCTGGAGTTTCTCATACAGGGAACCCTACACTGTAGTGACGATCTATTGATGCATCTCTTTTCATCTGTTGGAAATCACTTCTACATTGCTGCAAAGCTTAGTGCCTTAAACAGGGCCTTCTCATCCCGCAGATACTAGGAAACCAGTGCATGGCTTTCTGATCTGTCACTGCATGAGGACCTCTACCAAGGATGCAGTCATGGTGTTTGGCTGAAACTGCTCTTAATTCAAGTTTCAATGTAGTTCTGACCTGAAACTCAATAGTGTGTCAGCGGACGGGCCTCGGGTTCCTGGTGATCATCAGCTGGAGACACTATGGGCTTCATATTCATTTCTGTGTTTGAGACAGGGTCTCCCTAAGTAGCCCAAGTTAGTCTCAAACTGAGTGCTGGGATCAGGAGCATCGTCCCCATGCATGGCTTATGAGAAGCCTTTCTGAGGCAGCAAACAGTGTATCTACCTGGCTTCCTTCAGAAAAAGCAAAGAGGGAAAGTTACCAAAACGGAAGTCACAGACTTGTAACTCAGTATCAGGAGAAATCATCACTTCCATTTCCACAGCTTCTATTACTAGGAGCAAGTCATTAGGCAATCCTTCATCCAGGAAGGCATGAGCACCACAGTCACACAAGGCTGTGAATACCAAGAGGCAGAAATTACTGAACACCATCTTAGAGGCTCACTGCCTGCCACATGGCCTAGTGGTCATATGTCTACTCTTATTTAGATCACATGCTTTAGACCCATTGTCTATGGTCAAGCATGTCAGCAGCTTGCTCCCTCCTCTTCTTGTCCCACAGAATTACATTTTATGAATTTGTTAAAAGATGTTAAACATTTCCCATTTGTGTTGTATCAAGCCATGAACATTATGTACATTTCCATCTGTGTGCATAAGTTTTTTTTTTTGTGCATAAGTTTTATTTCTGCTTTTTATTTTTATGTCTCTACTGTTATCAAAATTGCCCAGCCACAGGGCAGATGCTACGTTTGACTTCATTAGAAAAATCCAAGTCAGTTCTTCATCAACATTAGTGAGTCCAATTCTTTTCTGACCTTCTCAGCATTGCTCTACTGAACTTAGAGTTTCAGTCATGGACATCATTGTGGCTGTATCTGCATTCCTCTCATGAAGTCTGGTTCCCTGTGCTTGTGTTTGCATTGCCCTAATGACTAACGGAGGAGTGGAGCAATTTTTCGTGTGCTTGTTTATCAGTTGTATGTTCCATGGACTTGCTTTGCAGGGTGTTAATGTTTTGTAATGTTAATATTTGGCAGATATTACTGAACACATAACTATGTATGCTGTATAATAATGACATCAAATAAAAATTTAGTTAAAAATTAAAATTTTGTACACTGACTAGATTTCTCTTTTATTTGCTGTAAACCTAACCCAATTCCTTCTTTCTCTTCCTTTCCACAGAAACTGCTTATTTTTCTGTTCCATGGTAAATTTATGGTAGGAAGATGGAGGCAAAAGCATCTTATTCAGTGACTAAACTTGGGACCAATGGACCATTTTAAAGTTTCTTTTTGGATGGGGGCTGGGGCTATAACTCATTTGACTTGCTGTGAAACCATGAAGACCTCAGTTTAGCTGGGTGGTGGTGGTGCACACCTTTAATTCCAGCACTTGGGAGGCAGATCTCTGTGAGTTCAAGGGCAGCCTGGTCTACAAAGCGAGTTCCAGGACAGGCTTCAAAGCTCACAGAGATACCCTGTCTCAAAAAAAAAAAGACCTCAGTTTAATCCCCCAAACCCATCTAATAAAGTTGGGTGTGCATGGCAGCACATATTTATCATCCCATGCTAAGGAGGTGGAGACAGATAGGTCCTCAGGACTCATGAGTCAGCCAACATAGATACATCAGTAAGTTCGAGATAAAAATGAGATGCCATAGCTCAAAACAAAAGCTAGATGATGTGTTGGTTGTTTTTGCTCTTTTGGGGCCCTCCACCCAGCTCCCAAATAAATCACACACAGATGCTTAGGAGGTTTATTCTTAATTATAAATGCCCAGCCTTTGCTTGGCTTATTTCTAACTAGCTTTTCTTAACTTAAATTATCCTGTTTATCTTTTGCCTTTGGGCTTTTACGTTTTCTTACTTCTGTATATCTTTCTTTCTTACTCCATTGCTGATGGTATAGCTGGGTGTCTGACCCCTTGAGTCCTCCTCCTTCTCTCCTCCTTCTTCTGTCTTCTTTCTCCTCCCAGATTTCTCCTTCTATCTACTCTCTCTGCCTGTCAGCACAGCCTATCCTTTCTCCTGCCTCACTATTGGCCATTCAGCTCTTTGTTAGACCATCAAGTGTTTTAGACATGCAAAGTAAGACAGCTTCACGGAGTTAAACAAATGCAACATAAAATAATACAACACATCTTTGTATCATTAAGCAAATGTTACACAGCATAAAGAAATGTAACACATCTTAAAATAATATTCTATAGCAAGGTGATGTCCTGACGAGCAACACCCAATGTTGACCTCTGGCTTTCACATATAAACACACTCATGAACAAATACACACACCACACACACCCACACCTCTCTCTCTCTCTCTCTCTCTCTCTCTCTCTCTCTCTCTCTCTCTCACACACACACACACACACACACACACACACACACACAAACACATCACACACACATATACACATATATAGACACACACAGACATAGGCACACACTCATACACACACACACAGAAACACACACACATACACACACATACATATACACATTGCCTTTTTGTTCATTCCTCTCTCTGTGTTTATAGAAAAGTCTAAATACCTTTCCTAAAGGGCCAGGCCCTTTCATGATGGATCAGACTGAACATGCTATAATTTCTGCCTTTCTTTTGTCTATCTCTCTTACTCTTACATTTAAAGTCTCTCCCTCAATTTAGGGAAACTCCAGTACAAAGCTATAACAAGGAAGAATTTCTCCACGATGGCCATTCAAATCCAGATGTTTCCTATTCTTGGAGAAATACCCACTTCCACTTCTGCACAGCCCCCATTGGTTCTATCTCCTATACCCAGGAAAAAAATATCTAACTCTTAGGGCTGGCTGTTTTATATGATTCCCTTTAAAATTACCTCTGCTGACAACAGATAAGATTTTACAAATCACTGTGGTGTCTGAAACCATTAAAAAAAAAAAAACCTCCACAATTATTTTGGTATTGTACTCTTTCTTGGCTAGCTAAAGCCTCACCTAATGCTTTCAGCATTTGGGAAATACAGATAAGTAAATAGAGTACAAAGATATATGGTTCCACTGCCTTCATACTAACTACGAAAGTACAATACCATACTAATCAGGGACTCAGGACAGTCCTGAAAGCAAACTCTGCTTCTCTTTGAAATAGCTCTTTCATCTCCACCGAGAGAGCAAGAGTCCTTTATCTCTTGTTCTTTCTACCTTTCATCTGAGCCTCTCCCATGAACTGGAATGGTAAGAGCTCTCAGGTTAACAGATGTCTGACAGCAACTGCAGCATGATTCCAGAAACCACAACTTTCCTGCCACAACTTTTAGGAAGACTCAACCTCTCTGACACCCCGACTAGTTAAATAGAAGGGGAGGAGTACTTAACAGAGGTCTTCCATGAACTGCCAACTTTAACTCAACACTCAGATTTTAGAAGTGGCCAGTGGTTGGGAAGAAAAGCATTTCAGCTTGAGAGAACACTGAATGTTAAAAAGGACAAGCTCTGTTTGCTCCGAGAATAGAGAGGAGTGAGTAGGCTGTGGTGGAAACAACTGAGGAAGGACATGGAGGCCTTAAAAGAAGTAGGGATGACACACCAATGGTCTCACGGCATGCGTTAAAGGGTGAATACAGGCTTTAACTCCACTCACAAACAGCTACTGAAGAGACTTACTGTAACATATGGGAAATGGTTGAATTTGCACTTTAAAATCATTCATTAAAGATTGCTGTAAGAAAAAAGATGATAAAGATAATAATTTGGATTTGTGATGACCTGAAACTAGACCTCACAGGACTCACTTACAGATTAGAGATGGGGTACAAGAGAAAGAGAAGACAAAAGGATGCTAACTGGGGACTTTGGGCTAAACAAGAGTTTGAGTAGAGTGAAGAAACGATGAAGTCAGGGAGAGAAAGTAGTTTGCATTAAAGTATCAAGGACACTTATAGGACTGTGAAATTTGGGATGTCTATCATGGGGACAAGTAGTGTTGTATTATTTAAAATGTCGAGACCAACAGAGAATGTCTAAGGAATAAGCAAAGATAAAACCCAGCTCCAGGAGTCAGGAGAGAAGTAGGCAATGGCTTCTTCTAGACTAAGACACAGGAGTAACGGACTGTAAATGTGTGTCCCATAAGCAGGGAGGACAGTTTGTCAACCAGAAGGAAGGAATTAACTACGAGAGTGGGCATTTGATAAGTCAAGTAAGATTAGAGCTAAAGAAAAAAAACAGTTGTTGGATTGGACATAAATAAGTCACTGGTGACAAGAAATTCAGATTCATTGGTCTGGTGATGGTAAGCGCACAATAGTAGTGAATCAAAGACAGACCGAATGAGGAAATAAGGAAATAGGGACATAGCTGATCTTCCTCATGTCACTGCTCCCTTCTGTTCCACTGGGTCTCCTGAAAGATGAACCAGTGGATGTGAGAGAAACTAGTCTCTCTAGAAACTAGTCTCACAGGCAGAGAGAGACAATACAATGTTAACAAAGGGTGTGTTCCTGAGCTGATCAGTGCAATGTGGGCTTAATCTCCCCAGTTATGGTTACTCCTCAATGGTTAAATTTGATTGTCAACTTGATTAGAATAAAAAACACCTAATGAGGTGTAATTGAGGAGACATGCCATTGGGTGTGTCCACAAGGGTGTTTCCAGAGAGGATTAGTTGAAGGAAGAAGTTACTCTGAAGGCTTTGGCCATCTCAAGAGCTGGGATCTTGGACTGAATATAAAGGAGAAAAGGAGAAAGCCAGATGAGCCCTAGAATTCCTCTTTGCCTATCTCATCTGCCCAGATGTGACCATCAGCTTCACCCTCCTGTTACTGTGATGAACTGGACCCCTAAATCATGAGCCAAAGTAAATATTGACTCCCTCGAATTGCATTTTCTCAAGTATTGGGTCACAACAATGAGGAAACTAACTAATAAATCCTTTGAGACACAGATGGAATGTACTTCAGACATGCATGATCTTAAAAAAAAAAAAACCTCCAAGTTCACAGGCTTAAAATGACACACATTAATATTTACTGTTTCATGTCAGAAGTCTGCACCCAAATTCACTAAGTCATCTGCATTAGCATTTCATTGGTGTGCTACTGAGGTTTTCAATAAGGCAGAGGTTCTTCTAGAGGGTCAAAGAGGAAAGAATACACCCCCACCTTCATTAAGAGTTTTGGCAGGAAAAAAATGGGAATAGCAATTTCTTATCCAGGTGAGAACAAAGATGATTGAGAGGCATGCCGTTTCTACAACAGGAAGTGTTGCATGTTAGCTGCTCTGTACTCGAGACGCACTTTTTTACTAACTACTTCTCTTTATCGTTAGAAACCATAGAGGCCAGAGTGAATAAGTGACGGTGTAAGAGGCAGAACTTTGAGGGACAGAGTTCTTGAGGGGGCAAAGGTCATAGGAAACCAGTGTAGTAACAGAGGCATTGCATCAAAGGATGCAGAGAGAGGTCATTGTAAGGGTGCTAGTCAGAGTACATGGAGGGAGGCTGGCAGGTGCGGTGTAGAGGGTGATGGAAACATGGAGTTCTCTTCTGCTTCTGGTTCATAATTGAAGCTAAATGTGAGTTTTAAAAAGTGGGATACAGATTTGAAGACTGACTAGATGTGAAGTAAATCATTGACAAGTTTGGTGTTTTGAATTGTTGACTTTAATCTACTTTAAAACATTGTTTCCAGGGATGGGTATGTGACTCAGCAGCAGAATATTTGTCTACAATACACAAGACAGTGGATTTGGTCCTTAACATTACAAATAAGAGATAAATAAGCAAATAAATATTCTACTGTTATGTAATTAGTATATATATTCTGGAACAAAAGCTTCATGAACAATGGATACTATACCTTTCTAATACATTATTCCTCTTCATTGTCTTCTAATACATTGATAATTGATATCACCTCCTCTCAAGTTAAGTTTTCTCTCTCGGCATTTGTAACCTTGAACTTAGGTAACAGTACAAAGTTACAACTCCAGTAGTGGCACACACCTTTAATCCCAGTACTTGGGAGGCAGAAACAAGCAGCTCTTAGTTCAAGGCCAGCCAGGTCTACAGAATGAGTTCCAGGACAGCCAGGGCTATACAGCAAAACCCTCTCTCGGAAAAACCAAAACCAAACATACAGTTACAGCTCTCCCAGGTCTCTGTTCCAGACCACAAGTAAAAGTCATAATGTGGGTAGCAAATGGGTTTGCCCGATAACAAGGTTCTTAAGCAGATTGTGAGGGAAGAGAGATGAAAACAGGAGGTAAGGGGTGTGGGACAACAGACTAAGCAATGAACAAATACATTTAAAATAATAAATAAAGGAAATATTGAGATGAATAAGTATACAATGAAGTAGCATTGTTTTCTAGTCTTTTGATTGTTTGTACTGGGAATACTAGAATAAGAGAATTAAACAACTAAGAGAATGTGTTCACAATTATACTTGAAATTTGAATTTTTGATGAGGTTATTAGAGGTATAGTAACAGAATGGATGAAGAAATATGACCAAAAAAAGGGTCTTTGGAATGAAGGAATCTGAACACCTACTGAAGCAGATAGATTGCCTATGTAATGAAGCAGCTGTCTCCTCTTATAAGAGGACTGAACTTAACAAGGCCGGTTGTTTTTGGTTTTGTTTTATTTTCCCAGGGGCCAGTTTGCTAAGATCTCTGCCCATGTTACCCCACTATCCTATGTTGACTCATATTTGGCTTCAATCAGACCCTCAGGAAGTATGTCCAGTCTGGTAGCCTATCAGGGTCCTACCTGGCCACAAGCAGGAACTGTTCTTGCTATTTTCAGTCAAACAGAACCCTGACACAGCAAACAGACCCCTGACCCTGCAACCACCATTGCTGACCAGATGTCATGAGCCAGTCATAAAATGATTCCGGTACCAGTAAGAGTTTATACCTAATCACTTCAAAGTATATTTAACCACAGCTGGAATTCCCCTAATCCTGCTTAAAAGGAACCTATGAGCTCTTCTCGGGGTCACCATTTTGTCACTTTGTCAGATGGTTTGACCCCAGCATGCTGGATTTTTTTTTTATTAAACACTCTTTCTAACTGCATATGTGACTGGTGGTCTTTTATGGGACTTCTCACAGAACCTAACATGCTAAGACACGGCTGTTGATAAATTTAATAAATGAGGAATGCCCTAATGTAGATAGCTAGGCAAGAAGAGGTTAGGCAGAATTTGGGGGAACAGAGAGGACGCTGGGAAGAAGAGAGGCAGAGAGATGCCAGTGGGACTCTAAAGAAATCGGATATATGGTACAGATGATAGCTAACCCAGCCACAAGGCGTAAATGTCTGATCTCTGTTCCATCTCAAGTGCTATGAGTTTTAATATGGAACTGCTCCCTCTCTATGAAGGGAGGCTTATTTTGCCTGTATTTCTCTTAACATCTTTAAGGAATATGAATAAATAGCATATTACAATTTATAGCAATTTAAAATTTCCTACGGAAACACTAGGAGTCAAGGAGAGAATTTTGTCCAAACTACAAGAGACTAAAAAAAAATGATTTTTTAATAAAGCATTTGGTAACTCACTGTGAAAGTAAAAGGGGACTTCCCAAGTAACTGAGCTTGGGAGAATACCCAGACAGATGGTACAGCAGGAGTCCAAAGAGTCCTGAACACAAGCCTGAGGCTCATGCCTGGTCATTTACCTTGTCAGCTCTTTTAGATGTGAAACTAACACACTAAAGCTGCCCAGCAACCCTGACCTGCACTGAGCACACAACCACACACATGGTGCTTGAAGTATGGTGTCTTTGAACAGGAGGATGATAGAATATCAATATTTTATTAAAACAGTATTTAAATGCTATGTCTTCCATATTTAATTAGCATAGCCTTATTGAAAACAGCACTTAAAAGTAACCTTATATTTAGTCTGATCTAAAGCCTTATTTATATTTTTATTTATTTATTTTGTGTAAATATGTGTGTATATATACAGACCTGCTCTTGCCACAGTGCAGATGTGAAATTCAAAACACAGCTCAAGCCTCTCTCCTTCCACCATACGATTCCAGGGGTCTGAACTCAGGTCATCAGGCTTAGTGGCAAGCACCTTTAACCTCTAATCCACCTTGCTAACCTTGAATCTTTATCACACTGAAGAAATATATGCTCCAAGAAGGGGTTAAGTGATTTACCTAAAATACACTGCAGATTTAAAAACGGTAAAATTGAATTGAGACGACGTAGGTCATTTAGTAGAGCTCTTACCTAGCATTCAGGAGCTCCTGGGTTGAGTTCTTAACCTGGGGCTATACAACTTCAATGGCACAGTGTTCAAGAGGTAGAGGCAGAGAAACAGAAATTCAGTGTCATTCTCCACTACATAGAGAGTTCAAGGTCAGCCTGGGATACATGAGTCCTTGTTAAAAATGAAAAGAAAGAAAGGAAGGGAGAGCAAAAGATGCTGAGATAAAACGTAGAATTTTATTACTACTCCAATCTCTTAAAGAAGACTTTAAATATAAATTAATCTGCCAACCAAAGCCAAAATGATAATATTGTTTTCTTCATTTGTATTTTAAACTAAAAAGGTCTTGGCAAGGTTTAAATTACTAATGCCATTCTTGGGAGAAACAGAATACCTAATTATAATAGTAGAAAATGAAGCAATACTTGCAAGTTAAATCCTTCTCTTGTCTCTAGGAAATCATCCAGAATTTTTTATTGTCCTATAATTTGTTGTTTTGGAGGCTTATGAGAGATCACCAAGCCATACAGAGAGCTTTAGCAATATTTGTATTACACAGATGTATTAGTATTATGATCTTTATTCTCACAAAGTGTGTGTGAGGTGTGTTATGCAACAAGGAGTTTGAACTGACTGATGACTATACAAAAGCTTTATGTGAGATAAGAGATAGATCAACATAGTTAGAAATGATTGCTCAGCCAAGCATGGTAGTGCACACCTGTCATCCCAGCACTCAAGCACATAGAGTATGAAGATCACTTCAAGGCCAGCCTGGGCCACATAATGAGACTTCTATAAGACTATGCTAATAATGGGAAATAATGACCATTAGTTCATATTCTTTCACTTGGAAAAAATGAGAAATGGCTATCGAAAAAGATAGCCAACACTGTCTTCCTCATGAGACAACCTATACCATTTCTAATATGTGGTTTCAGTAGATACCAACCCTTTGGACTCTGGGTGTGGCTCCACCCCTAACCCCACCCAACCCGTGGGAAGAACCAAGATTTCCTTGTTGATAGGATGCAGAACTGTTAGCTGGAGGCTTTGCAATGAAATATTTATGTTTCTACCTTTCTTCACTAGAGAAGACAGAAATCTTCTGACCATATCATGTTCATAAAACTTTTGGATTTTATTCTAGATTAATTTCTGCTCCTGTGATAAAAAAAAATACCCTGACAAAAAGCAGCTGGGGAAAGAAAGGGGTTTGCTTCAGCTTTCAATACCAGGTTACAGTCCATCAGTGTGGGGAAGTCAAGACAGACTGTCAGGCACATCACAAGAGAAAGGAGCAGAGAGAAATGCACACACTATTGAGAGCTGCTGGTAGCAAAAGGCCATGGGAGTATACAGCAGGTGACAACTAGTGTTCAAAAGGTCAACCTATCAGAACCAAGGGTTATAGTAGAGGACCAAGCCATCATACAAGGCATGTTAGAGTTATTGCCTTTTGAATGAACTGGCTGTTTCTTGTTGTAGACTTCTTGTGCAATAACAGCTATGATATCTACCCATTACCATGCATTTTCATAAAAGGTATATATGTAATCTCATGATTACATCTCAACCCATGGACATATATCTGTGGATGGTCAGGAAGATAACTTTTCATTTAGCTGTGTAATTTTGATATATGGAAAATATACTAGGATATACTTCATAGCCAGATCCATTGTTCCATGAGACTGTAGACATTTAAAGCCTGCTTTGTTCCTTTTGCTCCGACTAACACAGAAAATAATAATCTCTCCTCAGACTAACACAAACTACACACATTTATCTCATTTTTTACCTCAGAGCAAGTTCAAACTAGACTTAAGGCCTTTGTAAATAGATCATAAGTTTAAAACTTTACAGTTATGCACAAGGTCAGAGTCGCAGGTGTCCTACCAAGGTTACTAACACAAAACACTCCAAGAAAAGCCTGTCAATTCTTCCCTTGTCAAGTCTGCTGACCAAAAGCTATGTCTCGGAGTTTGTCACACTGGGCATTGCATCACCTGCCTCTGGTCCTGACACCTTGGAACCTTGCATTACCATGGTAATGGCTCTGCTCCTTATCATCTATTCTAGGAATGTGCTATGACCTTGAGGGTTTTGAAACTTTTCTCAGGATTGCAACAAGACTCCTGTTAGAAATGTAAGGATAGTCAGGCAAGAGAGGAGCTAAGAATGAGAGCTGAAAAGAAGCAGTAGATTTAGAGTAGTTTACTTAGATCAATAAAGAGATGGACTAAAAGAGAACAGTGTGAATAGATGTATTCTTATGCCTTCAGATAAGTAGATTTCCTTGATGGTTGTAGCATCTTCCTTGGACTCTGAGAGAAGGCTTTTTGGGGCAGGCCCCCAAATAGCTTTAGTTAATTCACATGCTCACTTGCTTGCCTGTGCTTAGCTTAGTTCTCCCATTCTTACATAGTTCAGGACACCCTGCCTAGGGACTGATGCTAACCACACTGGGTCTTCCCATATCAATTAAATTCAGACCTCCTTGACAAGCCAACCCAATGCAGACAATTACTTACTAAGACCTTCCCAGGTGGTTCTGGATCGTCAGTTAAAGTAAAGCATCATAGCTTTAGCTATATGATTTTTACAGATCACACCTAATTGAGGTTGGCCCTTGGGTTCCACTACAGGCCTCAGTGTTCTATTAAAGTTGAATCAGCAGCCCCGAAGTCAAGGAAACACCTTTCACAGAAAGGGAGAGTGATAGTGTGAAAACCCACCAGCTAACTCCAAGTCCTTCAGGATTACTGCTGTGGTCCAGAGGATACTGATATCCTGTCTATGTTGCCTCAATGGGAAATGCCACCTCTGTTTCCTGGTTTCCTCTGGAAGTCCTATGTACAGAAGGGATGTTTGGTGAGTATATCGACTGCTTCAGATCCTTTCAGGTTTGGCTTGCTTAGTTTCTCATTCTTTAAAAGTTTTTTTTTCAAGTCCTTGGTTCTTGGAAAGTTCTTATTTCCTCCTTCCCATGGGGATTTTACACTCTAAAGCTGTGGCTCTGCCTATAAACCCATTCATGTTTCTTAGGCCCATTCATGGTTTTTGGTGCAAGTCTGGGCCATCATGATCATCCAATAAGGATTACCTGCCACCTTCCAAACACAACCTCCACAAGGCCACCAAATAGTTGCCACCTACTCGGCAGTCATCTGTTGCACCAGGTGTAACCCATGTCCGAAGACCTGGCAGTCCCACCTTGTCTTTGGCGCACACTCAGCCTAATGTGTGTACATCGTACTGCCTAGCAGCAGACCTGGGGCTAACCACTTCCTTTTGCTGAGTGCTTGCTATATAGTCTTGTCCATGTTCTTTCCAATCACTCTACTGTGCCACCAGTTTACATCTGTGTAATGTGTGGGAGCCATGGAAAATGAGCTTGTCTTATAAGATGCTTCATTTACTGAAACTGGAGCATTTTTCTAACAAATGTGCTTTGATTTCGGTATTACTAGCATTTTCTTTAAGGCACTTACATAAATAAGTCTCTTGAAAATTTTCATTGGCTTATTTATTCATTTATTTACTAGGACAATTCTTCTGTCTCAACCAAGTGTTGGGCTTACAGTGTTTGTTTCTTACATTTTGTAAGTTACTTGTTTCATAAACCCCCAAATAATACATAAACCCGGTAGCTAAGTCACTACTACTGATACTTGAACTTTAAAGCATCCCCATGACCCAAGGGAAGGCTAGAGAGATGACTCAGCAGTTAAAAGTGTTTATATGACCTCTGGAATCCTAATCCCAGGATCCATGCAACAAACTAAGTATCCTGTGCACACCTGTAACCCCAGCTCTGAAATGGGTAGAGACAGGAGGACCCCTGGGGCTTACTGGCTGTGACCCTAGCTAAGAATATATGCGCCTCATATTCAGAAAGATTGACACTACTTCAAAGGAATAGATGGAGAGTGCCAGAGAAGTGCCCTGTTTCAGTTTCTATGTCTGCACACAGCCTCCCTCTCTCTCTCTCTCTCTCTCTCTCTCTCTCTCACACACACACACACACACACACTCTTGCATGCACATGTCTACCCCTATTTGTCCATATACATGCAACACATAGAAATTATTGTAGCTAGTGGAGTCTAGCTCCAAGGCTACAAACAGGGTTCAAAGAAAAAGTACATAGCATAGCAAAATTTAATTTAAGACTTTTTTATCTGAGGGATATTTTCCAGAAATGGAATAAATTCATACATGAACTACTCGGGTCATGCTCTTTATTGTTTCTCTCTCTCCTCTCAGTTTCAACTTTTCATGATATATGATCCTTGACATATAATATATATATGTGTGTGTGTGTGTGTATACACACACACACACACACACACACACACTAGCAAACTTTGGCAATTCAAAGGGTTTACAAGGCAGTTTCTCAGTGTTACAAAGCATTCTTTGTAGATATGATTAGAGTCACACATAGCAATTGCTTGTAGGCTTTTTGATTCATGGCCAGCAGTAGATACAGCTGTGAAAGTAACCTTATCCCTTAAAGGGGCAGCTACAGGGGTCACAAAGAGGGAGAGCCAAACCATTGGAAATTCTAAGAAGGTAAAGAAATCATGTACTATTCTACATTTCTTAAGTATAACTAACATTTATAAGCTGTTAGTTTGTGACCAGTAAAATGCAAAAAGCAAACTACGAAAAAGTGCTGCTTTCCCAGTTGGGAGAGTGCAGCTGCCCCTGAAAGTGTGTCAGTAACCCTGGCAATCTGCAGAAAGAAAAGGGGAAGCGAACAGCATCGATTCTCATCAGTGCTTTTGTCAAAAGGCTGACTGGCAGGAAAAGCATTTCATATCTAAACACACATCTTCTACCCTATGTGTGGTTTCAGAGCAAAGACGGGACCTTGTAACTTTTATTCAAGGCTGAGGCTGGGCATCTCCTGCAGCTCTGACCATGTATGGAGTCCACTCCCACAGTAACTGGGCAAGAAAGCTATTTCTCTCCAGGTATGGTTAGTCAGTTAACAGCCTTTTCCTGTTAGTCATGCAAATCTCAGGACTTAAACATAGTTAGTAAGAGCCTAAAATCTTGTATCATATAACTGGGGTAGAAGTATATCTAAAGTATTGATAGTTCTTGGGGTCAAAACAGGGAAGCACTGTGGGTCCCATTATTGGCTGGCAGGGTGAGCTCAGGGTAATTTAGTTCTCTTAAATCTCTAAAGGGCTTTGATTGAACAAAGTCAGACACTCTATAATTCCATCCTTGAGTATAATCTGTGAAAGTCCAGCTTGTGATCTATCCACAGGGATACTTCATCTGGTCAAATTGTCCTGTCAGTAAGCCAAAGATAGAGCACAGACTTCTAAGTTTCTTGCCATATTGAGCAAAAAGCTGAACTATGAGGGCTTGTTTTATTCACCAGAATTACACAGTGTAGGTAAAAGTTATCCTTCTATCAATACACAAGAAAAATTGCCCCCAAAAATGAGGAAAACACTGCTAAGGTTGTGGGACAAGTCCCATAGCTGTTTTAGAAAGGAACCATGAGATCACACAAGAGAATCTCAGACAGAAGCAGCCAGCTTATTCATAGGCAATTTGTCCCATGAGCCTTGCTCATGAGTTTCCTCCACAGATAGATGTTTTTCTTGTGGGTTGGCCTTATGAATATCAGCTGTTATCTACTGCATACCCCCTGTGGACTCTGTCAGTTCCCTTCTTTTTGTTTAATAAATGCAGTGTATGAATTTCTCTCTGGGCAATGGGTGTATGGCAGATTCTGAGTGTCTGAGGATGACTTGAAGGAAATGTAAGAGTAAGATGATTAATGCTCCCATAATTCCCAAATTAATAAGAAGATTCCACAAAGAGTTGTCATGAACAAAATTTTTGACTGAATTAGCAAAGCAATCAGCTATCTCTTTTGCAGAGGAAAACTGGTACTTGGAATGGCTAATAGCACTTATTTGAGAGTGCGATGTACCTATATTTATACCTAGTTGGGAACTATTCCAGATGCCTTTCAGATGAGCTTGTACTTGCTCCCAGGACATCTCTGATCCATTAAAAGGCAAGGGAGTAATACAGATCCATTTGTGGTTGGGATGACACAATGTTGTTAAGCGTGTCTTAATATTTTGAATATGATTTCCCATATAAAGAACGGCCTCTTCTAAAACATTTATTCTATCTATTAATCCTTGATCAATTCCTTCCTGAGTAACCAAGGCCATTGAAACATTCTTGGACAAGGAATTACCATGATTAGCAGTGTGTATTTATTGAACCAAAGCTGTGGCTAACACAGCCACAAAACTTGCGATTGCTATCAAAGCAGTAATACTGAGAATAAGCACAGCAAGGAATCTCTTTGGACATGAGAGAGAATTGTCAACATGTTCTAGGGTAAATATGGCAGGATCTTCAAACCAGGGTGAGAAAAGATTGACAGGCAACAGTACATGCAATGGCTGACGAACAAGAGGAAACGCTTTAGGATTAGTGGAGAAGTTAATACAGTTAGATAATTCTTACAGGAGATATTATAAATTGATCCATTTGCAATGATGTTCATAATTCCCATCTCCCCTGAATATAGGATATCAAAAGGAGACATAACACAAGCCTGCATATCAAAGGAATTATAATTAAGTTGTGCAGGCAATTTAAGATTGACATGATTAAGGGCAGCTATCAAATGGTACAATTGAGTTTGAAATTTGGGGGAATGAGAGGGCAGGGCCACATTAGTGGGACTGGCCCAGCCAAATGTCATCCATTGATTTGCAATGGGTTCTAAAGAGGTGTAAGACCAATCATGTATTTTCATAAAGGCAATATTATAAGGACGAAAGGTAACTCAGGGTTAACTCCTGTTTTAGGGAATACACATTGTGTTCATTTAGGATGGCCAATAAGAGGTTTCACGTTGTCCCAAGTATTATTTGATAGTTTAGGATTACAAGATGGAAATTTCTTAGGGGGTGATGTGGAATCAGGAATGAGTCCAGCTGGCTGTTACCAATCTATAGGAAAAGTTATATTAATCACCAGATATCATGATTAGACTGACTAGCTTTAAGTGTTCTACATCTCAGAGGCAGACATCCTGTTATAGGAGTCATGGTAGAAGCAAAAAAGCACAAAGGGAGACTATCTGAATGTCCCTAGAAGTCAAAGTGTTTGGCTAAGTGAGGGTGTATGAACTAGATCCCTCTCCTCCCATTAAAGAGGAATCATTAGTGACAAGCTTTATTTCCTCAGAATCCCACATGGCTGGGTGGAAAAGAGGGGGTTCAAGGACGTAAACCCAATAGGTGTCTTGAGCAAGAGCAGAGGGAATGAAACAAAATACCCAAAGAGTAAGCTCAGCCAGCATTGCCAGGAAGTGATTTTCAGGGGTTGAAGCTTTCCCCTGATTCACTACAGTTTGAGTAGCCTCAGATGTCGGGCGTTTAACCTGCCCCCAAGAAGGAACTGAACTGCTGCATATGGAAGCAGCAGACCATGGTGGGTGGCAGGGCAGAGATGGGACTGATAATTTGGAGGCCATCCACCAGGAATGCCAGGGCATCTGAAGTTAGTTGTGGGCTCCCAGCTTCTTCATCAGAGGCAGTGCTTGGAGATATCATCAGCTGGGGCAGGCAGGGAGGGAGCTGTAAAGGTGGAAGTTTTCACTTTCTCATCACTGCTGCAAGCTTTGGACGTGTCTGGTCTGCAGCAGGCCAGCCATAGGGTCCAGCCAACTGCTCTGGAACCCACAGTGGAAGTCAGCATCCTGTGGAAATATACAAGCATACTCTCCTACTGATGTTAATAGTACATCTGATCCTTTCCAAAGACCAGTCAGGAGATCCTTCCATTTGACTGAAGGTTTGGGAATAATTTTGTGGAAAAGTGTCTGAAGGAGGAACTCATATTGTCCTCAGAGATAGTCATATTGCTGACTGTATACAGAGCATGATTAAGATTATTATGGGGTGATGAGTATTTCAAATTCCCATGTTGTAATTTAGATATTTTAATTTTGAAGGTATGATGAGCTCTCTCCATAATAGCTTGACCCTGGGGATTATAAAGGATGCCTGTGGAGTGGCGAATCTTTCTGAAAGCCTTAGAAGTGTACACAGGATCATTGTCCATTCTTAAAGCTCGAGGCATTCTTAGTATAGAAAAGCAATAAAACAAGTGTTGTATTACATCTTTAAAAGCCTCTCCAGAGCAGTCAGAAGCACAGATAACATGAGAATATGTATCCACATACACGTGAACAAAGGCTAGCCTTCCAAAGGAAGGGATATGAGTAACATTTGCTGTAAGTCACAAGGACATAAGCCTCATGGGTTCACTCTCCTAGGAAGAGAGTGTATGGCTGTGGGACAAGCAGGACAATGACACACAATGGCCCGGGCAGCTTCACGAGGAAGTTGCATTGGAAGTGGAGTGTTGCTGCATTCTGATGGTGCAGGGTGTGGCTCTTTTGAGCTGCTTCTGTGGAATAGGCTAAAATTCTTGTGAAAGAATCAGTCATGCGATTTCCTTCACGTAAAGGACCAGGAAGCATGGTGTGTGCTCGAACATAGCCCCACCCCCCCCCCCAAAAAAAGGATAAATACTGGATTGAATTAAAATCTGCAGTTTTGAGAGCAAACTTAAAATAGTAGAAAAGCTAGAGGGTAGGTAACGGTACAGTTTCTATATGGGGAAACAATCTGACCACGTATTGAGAATCAGTGTACAAATTAAAAGTTTTGTCTGTAAGTCTTTCAAAGACAGTAATTACTGCTATTAATTCGACTCTCTGAGAGGTTTCCTGTATAGGGAAGGATTCTTTATGGCCATCAATAATCAATGCAGCTAGACCTGAGGCTGAATCATCAGTAAAGACAAGGCTGTTGGAGGGAGAAGTGGAGCTGATTTAGTTCTATAAGGAAATACAACAGGATGTTGCAATATGAATTTTAACAAATAATGATCAGGCAATTGCTATAAAAAGTACCTGTATACCCTAATTGAACAATTTTCCATTCTATAGACTCGTAAGACAAAATATTATGTTGCTCAGCTGTATAAGGGATAATTATATTGTGGACATCTTGCCCAAACAATTCTTTTACTCCTTTTCCTTCCTCTACCTGATAATGAGGCAACCAGATAAGTATAAGCAGTTACAATTTTTCTATGAGTTGCTGGCAAATGTAACCATTCTAGTGGCCCATTCTGCTATAAACAGGCAGTAAGAGTATTTTCAGTGAGTAGCAAAACAAGACTCCATGGGCTAGTATAATCTGTATGAAGAAGTCTTTGAGAATTTAAGTCTTTCTTCTATAAGAGCCAAGGAAGTTTCAGCTGCAGGTGCTAACTTTTGTGGTGACCTAGGGTTAGGGTCACCTCGGAGAATATTGAATAAAGGTTTAAATTTAGTTGTGGGCATATCTAAATAGGAGCAAATCCAATTAATATCTCTAAGAAGTTTCTGAAAATCATTTAATGTTTTTAAATGGTCCATCTGTAATTAGAAAGGTCGTGGAGGAACGA
The DNA here is from genome assembly GCA_902168425.1 of Peromyscus attwateri. Taxonomy (NCBI): domain Eukaryota; kingdom Metazoa; phylum Chordata; class Mammalia; order Rodentia; family Cricetidae; genus Peromyscus; species Peromyscus attwateri. Next base: position 1,605 of record CABHPP010146677.1, on the reverse strand, counting down.
AATCTGTGTGAATAACACGTTCCAAATAGGAAAAAGGAGGCTGAACTTGAATTTTTTTCAGGGGCCACCTGAAGCCCATATAAAGTTAACTGTTGAACCAGGAATTGTAATACCTTCTGTACATAAGCTCTCTCAGCACGAGATATCAATATGTCATCCACATAATAAACAAGGTAAACATCAGAGCACTGTTTATGAACTTGCAAGAGGGCTGTATCTACAAACTTCTGACATAAAGTCGGGCTTGTCCTGCTCCCTTGAGGTAAAGTTTTCCATTGATATCTCTGATAAGGTCTCTGAAAATTAGGTGAAGGCAGGCTAAAGGCAAAGCGCTGACCATCTTGGGGGTGCAATGGTATAGTAAAGAAACAGTCTTGTATGTCTAGAACAATTACATTATGGCCTTTAGGGATGGCAGATGGCGGTGGCCGCCTGGGTAGTAAAGTTCCCGTGGGCTTCATGAATTTCATTTAGATTTCTAAGATCTTGTGACAATCTCCATTTGTCCAATTTTTTTATTAATAACAAATATTGGCAGTAGCGAGGTGACATGGCGCCGTAGATCACTTCGAGTTTGTACTCCCTGCTGTTACGCAAGGCAAGAATTCAACCTTCGCCCTCACCATAGTAGTGGGCGCCCTTTTCTTCGAGCGCGCCTTCGACCAGGGCGCAGACGCGATCTACGAGAACCTCAACAAGGGGAAGCTGTGGAAACACATAAAGCATAAGTATGAGAACAAGGAGTAACTCCTGACAGCCAGAAGAAACAGTTCCACCCATCAGCTGTTTGCCTGGAGCTGGGCCTCAGCCTGAGGATGAGTTTGAAGTTACTCTTCATGGACCATCTGTATATTGGCAAGCAGTGACACCACCCTACAGACTCTAGCTAGCTTCTGATGTGTTTGAAGTGTATTTGATGACAGTTAGCAGCAAATAAATGTAAATTGTTCATGAGACCTAAAAAACACACAAACAAACACACAAAAATATTGGAGTATTCCAAGGGCTGGTGGAAGGCTCAGTGTGACTTTTGAAGTTTCTCTTCCACCAGACAAGTAGCTGCTTGAATCTTTTCATGGGTTAAAGGCTACTGTTCCACCCAGATAGGAGCAATCAGACTTCCAAGTAATGGGATCGGCAGCTAAAGGAACAGTGGCCCCTGTGATAAATTTTGATATCCTAAGCCAGATCTGTCATTTTTAATCTTTGGAATAATGTGCTCAATTCTGCCCTGGGCTTGTTTACCCAAGCCCTTGTCAGGGTTAAATCCCATCTATAACATTTGTGCTGATACTAGTTCATTAGAAGACATCAGCAGCACACCCATCTTTTGTAGCACATCTCTCCCCCATAGGGTGAGGTGTAGGGTGGAGACGACATACGGGCAAAAAGTTCCATGATTTTCGTCATCAGACCAACATAGTATTTCTGAATTCCGGGCAACATTAGATGCCTGACCTAACCCCATAACTGTGGAGGGAGTTATATAGATTTGCCAGTTTGCCGGCCAGTCCTTCCCAGAAATGCATCCACTCCAGTGTCTAACAAACCAGTTATCCTTTCTTCCTTGAACTTTAAGAGTTTTAGTTGGTCTTGAGTCCTTGA